>OZ017773.1:13753236-14035095 GCA_963969385.1 Philonicus albiceps
CAATGCTTTTCGACTACCAGGATGTCATGAAACGTATTATAACTGGCGACGAGTCTTGGATCTATGCTTACGATCCGGAAACAGACGATTAATCGGCCGAATATTGTGCCAAAGGTGAGCCGAAGCCGAAAAAACCACGTCAAAGCAAGTCAAAAATCAAGGTCATGTTGACAGTTTTATTCGATCATCGAGGTGTGGTGCACTCCGAATTCCTTCCGACCGGCCAAACAGTCAACAAGGAATAATATTTGAGTGTTATGCGTCGTTTGCGCGAAGCTATTCGTAAAAAGAGGCCGAAATTATGGGCCGACAACTCTTGGTTTTTGTACCACGATAATGCACCGTCGCATACTGCATTGATTCTTCGTGAGTTTTTCGCCAAAAATTCAACCAATATCGTTCCATAACCACCGTATTCGCCTGATTTAGCTCCGTGTGACTTCTGGCTGTTCAGCAAACTCAAGCGACCACTCCGGGGAAACCGTTTTAAGTCAATTGAAGACATTAAACGTGAATCGCTACGCGCATTGAAGGCTATTCCGGAAATTGACTTTAACAACTGTTTCGAGGATTGGAAAAAAACGTTAGCATAAGTGTATTGTGGCCGGGGGGGATTACTTTGAGGGGGATTATGAAATTATGAACAAAGTCTTACTATTTTTTGCCAACGGTAGTATATATATTGTAACTAAAGTAGGAAAGTAATCTTAATAAAAAATTTGTTATGTTTAATAAAAAGAAAATACTTTTTATTTCGTCTTCCATATAACCTCCTTAAGTTCTATTTATACAATCATTCGACTAAACGTACAAAGCGCTGTATCATAAATGCGGTATGCATGGGAGCACACTTATAATAAAACTTTTAAAAACATAGAATTTCTTTTATTTAAGTTTTTAATTTAGCCTAGTATACCTACAGTAGAAGCGAGCCCAAACTCAGCATTCCTTGGAAGAAATGTAAATGAAATTCTCCCCTGTTCCTGGCTAACTGAGCCAATTCTAATTCTAATTTAAAAGATTATATTAAAATATATATGTCCGTCTTTCGAACAGAGCTCCTGACAATTTTAAATAAATTTAATTATAACAATTTAATTTTTTAAATTACTAAGCATTAAACAAATTTCTGCTAAAAAAATCTTTATGTCATAAAACATTTTATTCATAATTGTTAACGTTTTTTTCTTTTATGGAACATTAAAAAATCAAATGTGAAAATTTATGAATATATGCCGTACAACTGCCACTTATCGGAGATTTATTCGCTTTTTGAAAAAATTACTTCAATAACATTTTAAATATTTTATGATATTTTCAGATTACGTGAAAATATTCATCACAAAAGCGCCGAATGTAAATTCATTGGTACATGACCCAGTGGTAAAAGAAGAAAATAATTAACTAGTTGTCTCTTGATTTACATAATTAAATTAATTTGAAAATTGAATTTCCCTATATTTTCTATCCCTTGTTATTTGCAAAAGCACTATTAACTCAAATCTGAATTTCGTCTTAATGAGTATTCTCTAATTACAGATAATAAATAAAGTATATAATTTCATTTCCATTAATTTGGCACACAAAATTAAAAATTATATTAGGGTTTTTGAACATGTTTTATGCTTTCGAACTTGTTTATCATGTGAATATCAGAGGATTTTCGAGGAACACACGAAGTGCAGATTATTTATGAAAAATCTTCACGACCACTCAGTTTTTGAGGGCCATACGATGTATGCAGTTCACTCGTGAAAAATGTACGAAAAATTTAAAATATTTTAAATTAAAATTATTTCGAATAATCACATTAAATAAATTTTGAAATCGACTACTTTTCAATTTTTCTTATTAATTTAAATACAAGAGCAAGTACTCGTATTTAATACATGATTTTATTAATCTGTCCTTACTCTTTAATTGACAAAAATACCAGAACATTTAATTCGTTCGTTTATAAGTTGTAAACCCAATTGTTCTAGAAATCCGTAAAACAATTGTGCAAACCAATAGCATCGTACTCAAATTTCTTCAATAATGTTTGTGGTGGTTTAGATCACTTCAACATATCTATGTGTCATAAAATCGACTAAATTAGTTCATTGGTAAATTTCCCACATCGTTTTAATTATTTTAAATAATTTTGTTTTACTCTCGAACCGCTTAATAATGCCCCATCATCAAATGTGTGCATTTTCTTTATTTTCATTAAAAAAACTAAACTTCTGCCTACAAATTTTCGTAAATTTTCATGGTATGGACATCACTATTTTATTTTTATTTTTTGATCAACTCAACGCAGAGGTATTCAACTAACGCCAAAAATATAATATACCAATATGCTTTCCAAAGATGCCTACAATGTTGACCTACCACCACCCACTGCAGGTACAATCACTTCGGAAAGTGTAAAAAATATTTCTCATTATCCTAAAATTTAATTTAAAAATAAAATAGTGAATAGTGAAATTTGGGGGCAGAATTTTATTTTTTGGACACATTCTCTATTATGTACCATATAATATTATTCTAATCAGTATGAGAGTTGTTCATTTTGCGACCGATGTATTTATAATTTTTTTTCCTTTTTAATAAATCCTGATTTCTATAGTAAAACCACAATAAATTTGGAAGGGGCTTTGAGGAAAAGAAACAATTTTCAAATCATTTCAACTTGGAGCTACGATTCTACTACAAACTGCAAACTCACAATATCCCTCTTTATGAGTTGGGGTTCAAAAATAAAATTATCGGTACGATGCGCACACACCTTCACTTCGAGACAGTCTTTATTAACAGTGTAGAAAAAATTCCTATAATTTAAAAAATATGCTGAAAAAAACCTCACATCAAAATTACCACCTTGATTAAAAAGTTCTCGGAATCACCACCGTGCGGCGCTCTCAGTCATCCGATTTGATGACCTTGACCTTTTAACAATATTTCCTCCAAATTTCAACATCCGAGCTTCACATTTGTGAAAGTGAAGCAGTGTTGAGTATATCTGATTCGATTTTTGTATTATCTCCTCTCGTCTACTAAAACGCATTCCCCCTAATAGTTTTTGAGCCGATCAAAAAGGAAAAAGTCACAGAAAAGTAAATCAGATGAATTAGGTGGATGCGGAATGGTATTCATTACTTTTTTAGTCATCGTGTTGTCATGGTGCAAAAATTGAAAAATGGTACAAAAACAGATGTACTCAATACTGCGTCACTTTCAGCCCTTTGAGCCCTTTCTAGTAATAATTTTTCTATTTAATTCCCACACTACTTTCAACCAGATATAAAAAAAGCCATCGTGAATGTCACACCAAATTTCGCGATACGTTAAAAACTCTAAAACTCTTTCGATACTTTTTATTTATTTTCGGAACATTTTAAAACAATTCACATAGTATTATAGGTCCTCTGTCACCATCACAGTATTTTAAATATTGTTTAACAAATTTTCTACCAGAAGCGTTAGCCAGAAGCTGTTACTTCGACATATATTACCGCTGAATCTTGTGCTAAAGCCATCTATCACGTTGAGATTTCCCATTTCGGTGTTCTCAAAACCATCTGAATCTCATTTATTTAAAAAAAAAGCTTCTAAATTATTAGGATTCAAACATAATCGAACAGCAATCCACAATCGAATGGCATAATAGGACGCTGTTAAAGTTGCTATTATGTTTTATAATTAATTACTTTTCGGGAGAAAGGATAGAGGAAAAGGCCAGATATTTTTGACTTTAAAATCTCAAAAACCATCAATTCACACTAAATTAAAGCTACCACAACTCATGAACTATCCTCAGATCACTCACCAATATTGCAATTGTGTCACATGGAAGCTCAACCAACTACAATAACCCCTGACAAACTAAGAAACAGCAAGACGAATTGAAGACTACCAAAAACTCTTTTCTAATAACTTTTCTCCAAACATAAAATATACCTCACATGAAAACATCGATAACGTCGTCTCTTATATAGCAGATACTATCTTAGTTTACAACAAGCTACCCCAAATTCGTAAATTCGTAACACATTCAATAATAATCTGGTTATCTCCTTTAAAAGAAAAATATGGAAAAAGGCAAAAATTTTTGTCATCCACTAATGGGGTAAAGATAAATGTAATGTGGATTATTACAGACCAATTCATGCAATATCCTGCCCCTCGTTTTTCAGATTTTTGAAAATCTACTACTCGATAAACTCCAAATAACCATTGAGAAACATAAACTCATACTGGACCACCAATTTAGCTTTAAGAGACAGTACAGCACTTTTAAGATGCCTCCAAAAGAGGAATTTCCAAGTAACATTAAATATCAGTAAATCACCAGTTGAGTTTCTGCAGGCCTACCCCAGGGCCCCCCTACCCTACCTGGAAATATCACATAATTAAGAAAAAAAAAAGCAAATCAAACATGTTTACAGAATGCAATGGCTGTTAAACTAACACTAGGGCTATAAAAAAAATCAAACAACCGAATTATAGTCAGCATGCAGACAAAACTAATTAGAGTAATGCTCGATACACCCAGGTACGTAAACAACGAAATTCTGCTGAGACTTGAACCTCTGCTTATTAAGCGAAGAAAAAATAAAAGTCAACAAAAGGTATAAAGACAGGCTGCAATCACCCAAATTCAACGGTGAGGAAAATACTTACGGCAACTAGATTTAACAGACCAGTTAGTGTAACCGCGTATCAAAATTTCGAACATCTTCTATCATAGCAAATCAGCAAGCCCATAATACTCAACCCAATAGCAGTCAAATCTATGAAGTTGGAACACACATTAACGATCCTAATGGCACTACTCGCTACATCCTTAATCTACCAGTTTTTTAAGAATTTCAGAAGATCCATCAAAAAGAGATACACAGTTCAGAATGTATAAGAAATAGGAACGTCACCTAGTCACACTGGAGCCTAAGTAATTTAAGAGTCGTAATAGTTGAATGTTAGGCAGTTCGGTCCATGCATGTAAAGAACAGATCATATGTGAAAATTAAGAGTTTTATTTCACTTATTTATGAAACCAGAAACACAGAACTTAAATTTTAGAAGATATTAGAAAAACAAAAAAAAAAAACGTTTTATAACTCTAAATCATGGTATTTAAGTGTCTCTTTTAGAAAATTCTAAATTAGAACTCATTCATCGGTTTCATATTCGACCTTCAAAACATCATTCGAAAAACAGAATTTTAAAATTGTTCTCAATCCTCCATTCGAACAGATTTCTATAAAATTGCAATACAAAGTCCTTATGAAGAACCTTTTCCAATTTTAGATCGTAAAAACTCTTATTATACTCAGCAAGTTCAAGGTAAAAGATTAATTTTTCATTGAATCGTTTAAAACCATATTTCACTTCTGAACTAGATTCGAACGCTTTCCAACTTTTATGCAGTCACCCGATATCATTTAACAGTTCGAAGAATCAACAATATCAGTCAGAGCCCGATTTTGCGCCTAAATTTGGTCTTAAGCCAGATTCCAAGAAAATTTGCAACATACAAAATGAAATCATAAACCCAAAATGTTTAACTGATTTTCAAATTAAAAGAAAATCTTTGATTCTTCACGTTTACCTACCAATATTCTGGCAGGGTAGTGGTGTAGCAGTTAAAGCGATAACCATAAGTTGGTTTAAGTGGAAATAGTGCGTTTTTTTTTTAAAAAAAAGAAGATAAATCCTTTATGCTTTTAAAACTGAATATATTGTTTTCTTAAAAAAAGATTAGAATTAAAAAATAAAGTCTCTTAAATATTTTAAAATGTGAAAACTGGGGTCTGAAAAGCCTTTATCCCGAAGGTACAGACACAGATGCAGACTGCTTAAATTCAAAGTTTAAAACTTTTTATTCATTCTAATCACTGTAAAATTAATTTTGTGAAAAACAACGTGGCCAATTAAAGCACACTGATTGTGAGTCACTATAACACATTTGAGACCGGTGACTTACCTGGTAAATAATATTTTTGTACGCTGGTCACTACTCATTATTCTATCTATATATACTATATGTACATTTGTTATTTATTTATATCACGTATACGGAGAAACTACTAACTTACCACACACTTGTCCGGGAAATGGCAAATAAAACACTAAACTTTTACTGATTGAATTGGTGTTATTTCCTAGTTCGGCTACAAGATAATTCCTTCCTCTCATGACGCATAACTGATCTAAATTAAAAAGACCACCCTAAATTTTCCAATTGGCGGCATGTTTTATGAAGTTCTCCTATATTTATTTTTATTTACCCCCGTTCCGCTTCAATATCTTTTATTTGTGTGTCTTCCATATTCGCAATATCGGACAGTAGCGGATGAGCCTTCGTGCAGAATCTGGTTCTTTCCGTCCGCGTATTGTAATATACTATCATGAATTCTTATATCTAGTATTACGTAACTTTGTTTGATATAAGTATTATTAACTGTATGTTTCTGAGTGTGCTTATCTTTTATTTTGAATAAAATTAAATTTTTCTCCTATGTCCAAACAGTGGGTCATTGGAAACCTGATATTAAAATTGTCCTCAATACCCAATAACCCAGATGGCGAGTGGTAATAATAAGAATGCTAACAATTACCCGAAATGTGTTTTTCTTATTCTTACATTTCTTATGCAATTTCACTACTTCCTTATACCTTTTCCGGCTACTAAAAACAATTTTGTTTTAAAACATCGGTCTCGAAATGTGTTAATCACATAAAACTCTGTAAACTACCAATGACTATCGATAGTACGTAGTTATGAAGACAAATCAAACGAGCCCAAATTCGAAGGCTTTATATTGCTTAATGGAACTTTTTCACTTGATCACTTTCCTACTACATTATCACAACAACGTAATTGCAGCAGAAATTAGGCTCAGCGATAACCGTTTCTATTACTTTAGAGGGTAGTCCCAAACATACCCGACCTGACGATAAAGATGACAGTTGTTGGTTGTGAAGAATATTGTGGTCAAAAGTACCAACCTAAGTAATGTGATACAATTCTTTTATTTTAAAATTCTCAGTCCAACCAATATTAAAGTCGAGCTAGATTATATTCTGGGCGAGTCTGTTCCTTCATTAACATTAAATATTGGGTGGCAGAGTTTAAACAAGATCGTAGGAGTTTTCAAGACGAACATCGCAGTGTTCGACTAAATGAGGTAACCACGCCATAAATGAAAAAATCCACAAAATTGTGTTGGTCGATTGAAGGTGCGTGTACAGGCATGTTAGGCAAAAAAATGTACATTGCATATTAACCCAAAATTTGGACATGAAAAAGTTCTATGCAAGATAAATACCGTGTATGCTCCAGAATACAACAAAAGCTTTATGTCATGAGGATATTTCGACTAGGTGTTATGTTTCAGAGTAATAAAGCAGAGTTTTTGTTTCGATCTAAAAGTATGGATGAAACATGAATCCATCACTTTACACCTGAGGCGAATAAACTGAAAGAGGAGAATCGACTTCAAATAAGCCAAAATCATTCCATCTGCTGACATGGTGATGGTGTCAATTTGTTGGAATTCACATTTCATTATCTCCAAAAAGGAAAAATATCAACGGGGTGTATTATGTGGACTTGTTGCAACGTTAGAGTGTTGATATCAGGAACCATTCACATTTGAAGAAAAAAAAAAACAAATTATTATTTCAGCAAGACAATCCACCAGGTCACACATCCGTAATCACCATGGCCAAAATCAATTACTTATAGTTGAAGTTACTTTCTCATAAGCCCTATTAGCAAATTTAGCCCCATTGTTTTATTTTCTCTTTCTAAACTTGAAAAAATGGCTCAATGGTAAAAGATTTGCCAATAATGCAGGAGTGAATACTGCGACTGATGGTTATTTTAAAGACCTCGACGGTTCCCGCTATAAACAAGATTGAGAAGTAAAGAAAGTAAGTGCAATTGTGGTACGCTAGTACTGCTTATTATTTATTTATTTTTTTTTTTGTATTAATTTTTTTTTTCGGCAATGAGTCTATATATCGTCCACCATAAATAATTAACAGATAAATTAAGCTCGCAAGAGCCCTTCGGGACAATAATCTCATTGTAAAAAGCGATGATTCTACTGATACACTTCGGAACCGCACCTTCTCGAACTGAGCCCCAGCCGCAGAATAGTCGGGTATTTTAATTAAAATGTCATAAAAACCAATAAAGGACGCAAAAATTATGGCAATCTCATCATTTCGCAATTACAATATCCGCGATAGGCATCAGAGAGAGATCCGTGGACTTTATCTGCATCGAACCGCAGGCTTCCGCCCACCGGTCATCATCATCATCATAACCGAAAATAAATAAAAACGAGAATATATTTTTTTTTTTTTTTGTATGTCGAGAGAGGTGCGGCGCAGAGAACTAGCCATCGGGATGACACAAAAGCTGATAAAAAATTAAAAGACAAGGTGAAATTGAACAGAGGTGCCATAAAACTTGCGATAACGTGCATTGGGTGCTCCCGACCATAAAAGTTTTACTGTTCGGGGCCATGTCGATCACTTAGCGTGATGAGACGGGCGCATCTCTATCGATCCACAAATGGGAGGCAGTTACAGAAATCTTTTTATTTTCGCCTCATACACGATGAGCATGTTTATGCACTCCCAGCATCGATGGAGTGATAAGCTGCTATCAATGTTTTTATGGCCCCCAACATTTATGAGCACCCTTAAATCCCATCTCCACCAAGTAAAGCACCAATATCAGGCTGTTGAGAACTCTCATCGCAAACTTAAACCTTAAAATAATAGAACATGAAAACCATCTGCCCCCTCCCTTATCACATCCGCTCTACTTTACTTGCGACCATGGACATATCCGTGAGATAAATGATGAGATGATGCAGGCAAAAAAGATAACTTCGGTTTATTTTTCGTCTTACAGCGGTAAAAGGTTCATAGGATTGGTATTGCCCTCTTAAAACTATTAACAATGAGATCCCTTAGACTCAAGAGGTTTTTGACTCTATCCTCGATACAAACAGGAAACGCAAAACGTTAAAATAACACAATATATATTAATTTATTTTTTTCTTTTCTTGTCCAGTCTGTTGCTCCAGGAGTCTTCTTCACTTGTCGGACTTGGTCCTTCCCTTCAAGGATTTTTCTGACTTTTTACTTCGCGGGAGTGTCGAGTAACTGGCAGACATTATTTTTTCCTGAAAATACAAGAAGAAAAAAATACGCAAACTATTAAAAAAAACAAATTTCATAATTATTTTAATTATAAATGCAAAAACAGACGAGCACTTTTGTTACTTAGGATGCACTCAAATCAAAATGCATTAAGATTTTTACCGGGAAGATTTTAGTAAAGGGTTTAGGCATACGTCCCAATATACGGACTATTTTTTTGGAATTTTGAAATTTTTGTCAACTACCTTTAAGTATAAACTACAAGGGCAATAGCGAATATATATATAGATTACATAAAAAGATATAAGACCTTGAGTTGGCCTCAGCTAAAGGGGTGTACACTTAACCGCAAACTAAAATATAATTTTTTTTTAAATCTTACATATCAACATAAAGCATTCTGGAAATTTTCCAATGCAAAAAAAAAAAACATGTTAAATTTAAATTTAAATTCTTCATGTGCACCTGAAAGTTCGTGTAATATGCGGTATAATCCGAGACAAATTTCCATTTCATGTATTATTTTCGGTTTTTCAATATTATTATAAACAGGACAAAATAGAATAAAATCCTTAAATTCAGTCAAACAAAATTCTACGAAATCGATTTTATGTTTGGAAAGTTTGGCGGATGAGTGAAGACGGTTCTAAAGCCACAATCTTGATAAATACGTTTGATTGAATAATTTATAAATGGTACATCGTACCATAAAATATTTTCTATAGGTTAAACCTTTGTTTTGTACACAACTCTATTTCGTTAATATTGTCATATATAAGGTAGGTTGGTTGAGTTCTGATCACGATCAGATCAGACCCAGGTAAATCAACTTAAATTTCGATAGCTTATCAGATCAGATTAGATCAAAGAAAAATTAGAAGACTCAACAAACGTAAATCGATCAGTTAAGATCATCAAGTATCAGTTTTGAATGGTGAGGTTGCGAGAAAAAGAAATTTGAAATTTGATTAAAATGAATTACTTTATAAATAAAAATACGAAGATTATCTTAGAATGAATATTTTCCACGATCACCATATTATTTCTAAGAAATAAAGTTAATTGAGCCTTTAATCTAAAATAAAAGATAAATTTATTTGTTTTTCATAAAGAAATTAATTTTTACTTATCTACTTGAAACCTAACATTTAAAACTAAAATACGTGTCTAAAACAATCTAAATAACTTTACAACTGTGACAAAATCATAAAAGACAGATTGTCCAACCTGATCTACAAACATTTGCGGGTAATGAAAAGTCGATAATTCTCAACCTAGATCAGGCTCAACGAGCACGAAGATTAATTTAAATCAGAAAAGAGCATGACAGTATTCATTGAACGCGGATCTCTTGATCTTTTCTGATCCAGATCAGTCAAAGAAACGGACCTGTGATGACCGTTAAAAATATTTTAGGCCTTTAAAGTTCACCTACCTACCGACTTATCTGCCATATAATTAAACTTTACTTAAGCCCAACTTTCTTCAAATACTTCCAGAATCTCATGTGTATAAAAACCAATGTATTAACGTCGCAACATCTTTTTTCTGAAGCATTTCATCTTAGGAATGTATTTTTAAGGCATAATAACACTAATTTTTTCACACTCATTGATTTTGTATAAAATACTCCAACTTTATTCCAACAGCTATTATGACCTAATGTTCAGGAAATACTGACTGATACTGATAGAAAATACAGGAAGCTGTTTTAATAAAAGAATGTTACTTAGTATTAACATTCTTCTATTAAAACAGCTTTAAATTTCTCCTGTGTACAGCCAACTATGTTGTGTTATGATGAAAAATTTAACTTGAAGTTAAATCAATTACTTGAACCTATAATACAATGCGTGCATACACAATTAGGTTTCTCTTTTCCTGACTATGCCAATTTCTCCAATATTTTATTCCCGTCCTAAACTAGTACAACTTAATTTTGGCTTTTTACTTTACTTTTCGCCACGACAGTTCTTTTTAAACTTGTAATTATTTTCAAAAATTTTTTATATTAGGTTAATTATATTTTTGAATTTATATTTTACAGACTTGGTTTGCTTATGGTGGTTAAGTAGTAGGTATATAGAAACTCGGTTCCTTGACAATGTACCGATGCTAAGCCTTTGAAATGCATATCTATCTAGGTACCTATCATATTTCAAATTGTTTTCAGTAAACGATTGGTTAAATAAAATAAAAAATACTGGTGTTGTAAATTGTAACTCTTTAACTTCTACAAAATGATCGATGATGAGATTTTGACAGACTAATTTAACATTCATCAAGTTAGAGCAATCATTGTCCCTCGTTTGAAAAACATCATGTGATGATTTGCCAGAAACTTCTCTAACAAACCGACGATGATAAAATATTCGTTCAAAAATCTCGTTATCCTTTGATCCAGGAGTCGCGAGTTCGATTTACTGCTACAGATATTGCAGTGGGCTGACAAAGAATCTAAATCGAACACGCGAAAATCGTCATGAACACTGGAACACGCCGAACTCAAATTGTAATAGCTCGAAATTATTGAAGAGTCCTCATATATGACTAATATATAAATATATGTACATGTAAAATAGCTTTAAATTATAAAAACAGGATATAAAGGGTCTTCCAATAGGGACTTCCGAACTTTGATAGTTGATAGCGGCCATATTGTTGAAGCTATATCTGTCAAATTGGCTATCATTTATTCAGTCTGTTTTGCCAAATCACTATGGACGGATATAGCGTTCAATAACACGTGGAAATGATAAAATTGTTTTATCAAAATGGATGTTCTATTCGGGCAACGTTCCGCGCGCTTCACCTATTTTACGGTCGCCATAATTATCAACGGCAAGCGGTATAGGTCAATGATTACCAACTTCTTTTGGCCTAAATTGGTTGATACAGACACCAAAAATATGTGGTTTCAACAGGACGGCACTACGTGCCATACAACTCATACCTCATTGGACATTGTACACGAGCGATTTGAGGGCATGGTCATATCACGTGGTGGTGATGTTAACTGGCCACCGAGATCGTTAGACTTTTTCTTGTGGGGTTTTCTTAAGTCGCAGTTCTATGCGAATAAGCCAGAAACCAGAGCGATCCTCAAAGCCAACATAACCCATGCCATTGGTCAAATTCAGCCTGATTTATGGAAAATTCAACATTCGCGCCACCCAGAGAAGCCGCGGCGGACATTTGAATGATGTAATATTCTGTACCTAATGACATCGATAGGCCTTTCAAACAAATAAAAAATTTCGATGATGTCTCACACACACTTTGTTTTATTTAAATTTAAAGATAGGAAGTGCTTGATGAAAGATCCTTTATATAATGTTGAATAATCACAACAACAATTTTGAGTCTCTGAACTCACCGGTATTGCATGGATGCAATCATTTTCCTAAACAAAGCAACACCTTAACAAATAATAAAGAATAAATTTTAAAAAGTATGAAAAATGCATAGGTAATATTTTTGCCAATTGCTTTAAAATTATTTAATTAATTTAAATTCACCATAATCATCGCTTCTAACCTATGCTTTGCTTTCGTCGAAAATATAGAACTGATTATTCATTGAAAAGCTGAAAAAGGACACAAAAAGCAAATTATATTCGAAATGCTTTTAGGACTCCAAAAACGACGGACTGATATAAACAGGAATGAAATCTGCGATCTACAGATTTACGCTCTAATAGCAGAGCTACTGTGACCAATGATTAATTACCATCTAACAAATCTTTAATCGGGTAAAGTTTTTATCAATTTTTCAGGGCAAAAGCTGTTCAAATTTGCTTATAATGTTGGTCTATAAATATTAATACATCAGTTACTCATCGCACACACATTTACAAATGCTTTTATTGTGTCTTACGCACACATGTAAGAAGTTAGGCAAATTGACGACAACACGAAGATGTGGTGAGCAAGGAAAAGCATGAGATAGGCGATTTTGATTACTTCATATTTGGTAAATCTCCGCAATGGGGATCAGAAGTACTTCAAATGTGGTATAAGCAATTTATTCCCATGAACGAAATTTTATTCCGATGAACGAAAATCAGTACTCCTTCCTTTAACTGAAATTAGTATAAAAATATTACCATCACCTTAACCCATATTTCAGCTAATGTGTATTGTTATCAAAAAATGTCTTATTGTTTAGCATTTAATATTTCTTCTAAGCTGTATTTTCGTCACAAAAATGAATTCGCTTCCTAGTTATCATTTAAATTAACTAAAATACCTAATTTTGATATAGTTCTTGATCTAGAAAGCTACAATATTTTAAAAAACACAATTTAGTGTCTTTCTTCCAGAACTTTTTATGTTTCCCTTAATCTTCTGGAGCCTCTGATTTACTACATGTCTATTGAAATACATAAAGCAATTCTTAATGCTTAATTTGCCATTTACCGCAAAGCCGAAATTCGTCATTTTTTCCATAGGTTCAATAGGCTTTCCCAGCGCCCTTAAGGGTAGGTATATATAGGATTCAAATCACTGAAAGCCCAGAGAAAATATCAAGAATGACAGTAAATGGTTTTGTTAGTACATCGTCAGGTATGAATTACTATATAATTGATCATATTTATGTTCAGCACTTAACTACAAGGATCTGGTGTTAAGTTTCCTAGGTACCAAAAAAATGCAAGCGAGATATTTCTTTCCAAAATGCTAAAACTCAGCATAAGCAACACTTCCAAAATTAAACGTTTGCTTGCCTGAATTCAAAAACAAATCATCATTGATGTGTGGCTGTTGGCCTTTCCGAAAAAATCGTTATCAAATCTGAGTCTCTTTGTGGTATTCGTCCAAGAGACTTGGGGTTGGTTTTGCAGGCTCAGACCGAAATAAGGACGGAAGATAGTTTTTAAATATGCTCTTCTTCGACTTCGATTTCCCTTCGGGTTTGGGAGAAGGGGAGCGAGAATGGTTTGCAGGTGATGTTATTGGCTCTGGAGTTTTTAAGGACTCCCGAAAGGAGCTGGATTGAATATCTGAGCGAATTGGTTTAGGTGGTGGAGCCAGTGGTAAATTTTCCAACTTGGACAATTTCGTTAATATTTCAGGCGGCTCTGGCGCTTTTCCTTTACTGTGGTTTACAGGACGTTTTGATAGATCAAGGGCAGAATCTGTTAGGTCGGGTTCCATAGTTTTGGGTTTCGCAACGTCAGTGCTTAACTTGACGGTAGTTACAGTACCTGAGTTTTCTAAATTTGTTTTAAGCGCAGATAATGTTGCTGCTGTCTCTTTTGCAAGATTTTCAATTAAATTTTCAATTGGTAAACTCTTTTTTCTTTCACTTTGTAATTCTTCAAAAATTATATCTTGAGAGTATTCTTCAATCGAAACACCTTTATTTTCTATAGGGCCACTCACTTTACTTAAAGAGTCAGGTATTAAATCAGGCTTTATTTGAATTTCCTTTTGACTAGTTGCTAATTGAGAATTTAAATTCTCGGAATCAACGACAACAACCTTTGCAAAAGCGTCAAGGTGCTTTATGGGACTTTGTGCATTCTCTGCATTTTTTTCAATTGCTTGAGATTTTTCCGAATTGTCGTTATTCTCCGCATCCACATAAGTCGATAACTCTTCACCATTATTTTCGATATTTTCTTCAGTTGTTTGCGCAGCGATCTCTTTATTTTCAGGAATAACATCGACAAATTCTTCGTCATCACTTTGCGTAGAAATCGTGTCCTTAAATTCATCTTCTGTGCTGTTTTTTGGTGAATATTTTTGAGGCTCTTTCACAAAAGATTGGATATTTTCAGGAACAGTTGAAAAACGTTCTTCCTGTGTTTCTGTGATAAGTTCTTCTTCCTCAGATTTTTTATTTGCTTCATTACCATTCAACCACATACAAAACATCTCATACTTCTCGCGCATTTCAGGGCTCATATGTTTGGTATCAAATGTAGTGAATTCAACACCATTGCTTGCCTGTTTTGCAGCCTCATGCTCCTGAAAGTACTGCTCGTTGCTGAAAAAGACTTCATCTTTCCAGCCTTCGATATTATCGCGCTGCTCGTTTGCCGCTCTACTCGACTCTTTAATAGGATTGAATTTGTAAGGAGTCATATAGGGAGAAGGATGAATAGGAGTACGAACTTTCCCTGGACTATCATACTCGTCTGTCTCTGCAGAACTTTCGTCCTTTAAACGAAACGTAACAAAATGAAAACGAAAAAAAAACACAATTGTAAAACAGAATTTGAAATATGTCTACAAATGAAAATATACAAAACAAAAATATCTAAACACTAACCTCTGCCCTTTTTGCTTTAAATCTGGGGCGTGTAGTATTCGTCATTGAGGACGTCCGACTTAGGCCTCCTGAAATTGGTTCTGCACTGGAATATCCCGAGCTAATATCTTCCGAAGATCGAATGTAACTGATGATATAAAAAATAAAGAAAACGAAAACAAATGAATGAACGAGTGAACAAAATTATAACTATAATAAAACATGAATGTGATTTTACTTGTAATTAGCTGGAGGTATCTTTGGCTCAACATCAACCTCTGAGAAATACATCGTCTGTCGTCCTCCAGATGATGACCTCACTGTCTGACTTCTCGGTCGAAGTCTTTGAGGCCGTACAACCTCGTCAATCTGCAAAAAAATAATTTAATATTCCAATTTTTACCGAACTTTCATACATCAATTTAATTGTTCTAGAGGGAACAAATTATAAAAATTTGTATTTGAAAGAGTAACAAATATATTTTTTGCCTAATCTCGCCTTTTTTTATTATAAATCAATTCGCAAAAATCGTTTCGGAAAAAATTGAATTATTTAGCTAATTTGTGACATGATCGCCAAAGTCTAATATACATAAATATATCCGAAAACTGCTAAATAATGCAAGATTTTTTCCTCGTCCTTTCTAAAAACAATTAAGGACCATCTACATTTTTGAATTGTAGAATTTTAGAATTACAGATCGTATAAAAATCAGTTTCGGGTAATTTCGAAAAAGTGGTACCGGTCTTTGTAACAAGCAGACAGAACGAAATGTTACAGCAAATAGAAATAGCATAACTTTTAAATTATTCAATTAATCACAAGCACAGAATGTGTTGACTGTTAGGCCTTCAATGATACGCAGAACAACTTAACCCCTTTTAGTATCGAACAACGATATATCGTCGTTGAGTATACTTGCGAAAAGTGTCGACAACGATGTATCATTGTGCGTAAATAGTATTCGCTTAGAATTAAAATGTAGCAGTTGGAAACTCAATTATTTTTGTGCGCTAAGTCTGTCTGTCTGTCGCCTACTTAGACAAGGGAAGAACTCTGAAATTTTGATAAAAAGCAGTCATCAACTTTTTGTTACACTTACAGTGGGAGTCAAAAGTGAAGGTACACCATAAAAAATTCTCCTCAAATTAGGATTATGAACAAATATAGTAATGATTGATGCAAAATAAACCTTTATTCATTTGTAACAAAATACAAAACCACGAAACTCGAAATATAATTCTAAGTTTAAGGAATGAAGGAAAGAGCTTGCGAGAAATATCTCAAATTATAAAAAGAAGTGTAAATTGTGTAAAAAAAATTGTGGACAAATTTAAAAGTTTTGGAACTATTGAAAATTTGCAATCCTCGGGTCGGCCAAAGCGCTTAACTGATAAAGAAACTAGATATATTGTGCGAAAAGTTAAACAAAATCCGAAATCTAGTACTGTGAAATTTCAGAAAGGATTACCAGAGACTTCGGAAAGCCAATTAGTGCGTCTACAATACGGCGAACTTTAAATAATAACGGATTACACGGCCGAGTTCCACTTAAAAAACCTTTAATAACCAATATCAATAAAAAGAAACGCTTACAATTTGCTAACAAATATAAAAATTTAGCTATGAAAGTAAGTTCGAAATTTTTGGTTGTAAAAGAGGTACAAAAGTGTGGAGTAAAAGAAATGAGTAACTCGAACCGCAGAACCTTTGTCCAAGAGTGAAACATGGTGGAGGATCAGTAATGGTCTGGGGATGCATGGTAGCATCTCTAGGTAGGAAATCTTGAGTTTATTGAATCTACAATGAACAAACAAGGTTATTTGAACATTCTGCGAAATAATTTAGTATCTAGCGCGGAAATGTTGGGATTGCCTAGGACTTGGATCTTTCAATCAGACAATGATCCTAAGCACACGGCCCACATAGTGAAAGAATGGTTATTGTACAACACTCCAAAACAATTGAATTATCCTCCCCAATCCCCAGACCTAAATTCGATCAAACATTTATGGGAGTATTTAGATTGTAAAAGTCGCAGTAGAACTATCACAAACAAAGAAACTCTCAAACAAGTTCTTGTTCAGGAATGGCAGAATATCCCGGTCAATGTTACAGAAAATTCAGTCTTTTCAATGCTAAGAAGACTACAGGCTGTCCTTGCAGCCAAGGGTGGTCAAACAAAATATTAAATGTGTCATAACTACAACATCATTTGTTAACTTTGATATAAATTGTTAAGCGTACCCTTACTTTTGACTTGTAAATATTGAATCGTTTTCCTTTATTCTTTTATAAATTTTTTTGCATGTTTGCTTTGCTTGTTTTCTAAAGTGATTGTTTTTTTTTATTTTGTTACAAATGAATAACGCTTTAATATTTATCCATCATTACCAAATTTGTTCGTTTAAATTTATTCTCAATTCTAATTTGAAAAGAAATTTGTATGGTGTACCCTCACTTTTGACTACCTTCCACTGTACATCCATTGCATATATGAATGGATTGATTCGTGATTGACCGTGACTAAATTAGCACTTATTTTTCATTTTAAATTGTCGAAATGTTTTATGTTATATATTATACATTATACATATATTCCACAATGTTAGAAGAACAACATAAATGTTAATTCTAAATTTCCAACTGTTCACAAATATTTTGTTTTTCACTTCTAATTAGCATTATTTATATTATTTTTAAAAAGTGTTAAAATACCCTCATCATATAAATTCCTTGACCTTTTAGTTCTCAATATGTTACTTTTTGAAATTTGCAATTATCTTTTAAAGAGCAGTTCTCTTTTTCTTCAAAAATCAATGATTAATGATTAATATCATAATGATTAAATATCATATATAACTTATGGTCCAGGAATCGATGCTAAGAACTAAAAACTTTGCTGTAAATGCAATAGATATTTACCTCAACCCCTTTTTTCTACAGAAGAAATATATTTTTCACCTTTTTCGTATTTTGCGTGACATTTTTACAATTTTCAATTCATTCAAAATTGTCTAGTATGTTCAAAATATGACGATATTTCTCACAACAATGCCATTTGTTTTTTTGATTTCAAACCATTAATTTCGGAGTTATTGTGGTAGCCGTGGGCGCTCTGCACTACAGACAGAAGTCGCGAAAAAAAATGTGTGCTTAAAACTCCATACATTTTATAAACACTTTATGCAAAACTTAATTTTTCGCTCGGCACTAAAAGGATTAAGGGACTACGGGAAGATCCTTCCAAACAATGTAAACCATCAATGTAGAATACCATCGAGCTGGAAAAGTGTCGAAGTTGTTGATCTAATGGCTATCGCCAAAGAACAATTCTTTGGAATTGCTCTCGCTACATTAACTTTTGTTTTACAAGCTTACAACATTCTTACGGCTAAACGCTTTTTACTAGAAGTGGAACAAAGATGTGTAAAGCTCGATACTTAAATGTTCAAACAAATAACCGGATAAGAATTACGTTATTAAGAATTTGAGAAACAGAGACAGTTGGACATTTAAATTATTACCCGCCATCTTTTCGAATATACCTGACGCGGATTTATCATGCATACTTATAATATACCTGAAAACGATCGATAATTGTTTCTGGAAGTAAAACCGACAAATATCATGTATTGTTTAAAATTTTTTTATATTTGTATGATACTACAAATATTAGAAAAGGCAAACAATACAGCAAAAAGAGAAAAACCATCAAAATTCCAATGTGTACAATAGGAAAAGAAATACTTTTTATTAAAAAAGAGATATATATATCTTTAACAAGGTTTACCTGAGTTTCATCAATTGCATGAGGCAAAAAGCCGTATGCGCTAGAAGTTAATTGAACCATCTGAAAAATTAAGTTAAAAGATAAGTCTATCGTTAGATATAACAGATGCAATCGAAAAGCACAAATAAAACAAGTATGGTAAAGGAAATGCATATACAACTGGATCTTCAGTTGCTGGGTTTGCATAAATTCATTTCATTACGTCTTTTACATTATAAGCTACTTACTATGTATTAGCTAAGTGATTTCTAATAATATGCATGAGGATACTAAATTTCCAGTGTACTACTGTACAGCTACAAAATTCTCTTCTGAAAATTTAGTCCAAATCATATTTGCTATGTGGGTATATCACGTGAATTAATATTTAATGGAATAATGGATTCAATAATACTTGGAATATTAGATGAAAGCAGATTACAAATAAAAAGGAATGAATCAGAAGACGGATCTTATGGAAAAAAGCCGATATACATATTTAACCTTCCAGAAGCTAAGCGAGCTAGCCTGTTTCATTGTGATCTGGCGCTTTAAGTTATTTAATTTAATTCATACTTTTAAATTAGAGTATCTACTTTTATAAAATATGAAATTAATTAATAATTAGGAAAATAGCAAATCATTTCAGATTTTATATTAATATTGGTATATTATGAGAAACCTCTTTAAAGTTAATAAACAAATTTGTTAATTTTCAGTCGATCTTTCTCTTTCTTTGTTATTCACCTTTAAGCCTACTATGCTCTCCCAAGAAAACCGTTCAAAGAGAATATGGACATTTTCTCAAATCGAGTTACAGTAGGTAAAGGAATTTTGCATTTGTCCAAGCATTAAATTTCCGAGGATATCGAAATCCACGTATTATTCAACTTTCTCTAAGAAAATTTTAATTTTGGGCGAACACGTGACCTGCTTATGAAAATAATGCAAACTTCCGTTTCCGATTCCTTGCAGCCATCAATTTCACAACCGGAATAGAAACAAAATTCCTTAAAAATTTCTTGAGTATGATTTTACATATGTTTTGTATAAACCAAAAAATTTTTTGGCAACACACTAAGCTGTAAAATCGAAGGAAAAATCGTTCTCTCACTTCTCAGACGAATTTAACAATATTCATGTAAAGTCACATTGTTATTATATTGTATAGAGTCAAATCTTTACATTTCGAAAAACTACAATATAAATATAATACAATTGACATTTTTAAATTAAACATTTATTTTTCATCACATCGTTCTTTTATGGTTTATAAAAATCTTAAAAACAAAATATCAAAAAATAGCTCGAGGTTTCAGTACTAAAATAAAAAACAACAAAAATCTGAAAATACTCTTCCAGTTATCCGATGCAGACCCCACCGAAAAACATAGTTTCGAGAAAAAAATCCTTGTATTAGCCAGCTTCTTGCGAGGTCAGAATAAAGATTTATTACTACCTAACTAAATAGAACTGTTCAATAAATTTTTTAAAATATTCTTAAAAGTATATGCATAATACTCAATAATAATGTTGTTGTTTCAGTAATTCTGAACGTATTTGACTCCTAAATATCGATGAACCAAGATGCTATTAATTACAAAGCCAGAGAAACCATATTAATGACATAATCTTATAGCATATAAAAAAAAGAATTTAACAAGATTTTAGGATTTCTAAAAATTAATATTTAATAACATATGGAAATGTCGACGCCATTAAATAGGAACATTCACTTATATATTTGCTAATATATCAGGTGTACAAGTATGAAATGCGGATTTTTTTTCGAAAAAAACACGTTAAATTCGGAAGAATTATAAAAAGCTGTTTATTCAAAATATGCTCCATCGCTGGTTACACATTTGAAGATGGAGCCGCTGTAACCGTCAATGGCGAGCTCTACCGCTCAATGTTGGCCGATTGATTTTTCGGAGAAATTGAAGCCGAAGACTTGGACGATATTTGGTTTCAACAGGACGGCGCTATGTGCCATACAGCGAACGCCACAATCGATCTTTTGCGCCCTATCTTCGAAACTCGCATAATCAGCAAAAATGGTGATGTGATTTGACCGGAAAGAAACTGCGATTTGACGACGTTGAACTATTATCTTTGAGGAGCGGTGAAAGATAAATGTTACACCAACAAACCAGAAACGATTCAAGACCTCAAGTATGAGATTCAAACTGCTATTGCTGACATAAGGCCCGAAACAATCGAAAATGTACTCAAAAATTGGGTGGACCAAATGGACTACTGCCAAGTCAGCCGTGGTGGTTATTTGACCGAACTTGTTTTTTATAAATAAATTACATAAAACAACCTTTCAAATAAATGTTCAACCATTGAAAAATATTGAGCCGTTTTTTTTATAACAAAAAGAAATTCCAACTAACGGCAATGCTCACCTCGTCTTGTGTCCTATGAACATCCGGTTCTGATAAATCGCTCAAACTGTAGCTCCTCCTCAAAGTCTGCACAAGGTTGCCTCCACCCTGTTAATATAAATATATTAATTTCTTTTCCATTTTAAATGTACAAATAAATTCCAAAACTATTTTAGAGTCAGTTAATGATTTAGTAACTGAGTTAAGAGCAAGTAAATAAAATAAAATAAGTTGAACATACCAACCAAGGAAATTAATGTTGTGCGCGGTGTCAGCGAAGGCATAACTCATTCAATTAAACCAAGGCGGATGTGATTTACAGGTGCGGGAATGGGATGAACCAAAAAAAAAGTCAAGCTCAAAAAACGTCCATTTATTTCTCACAAAAAAACACTGAGATTTGGTAACGGAAAGATTTACATAAAAAATAAAAGTCATCGTATAAAAAGAAGCTTAGCCTAGAGCAGCCGCAACGCCAGAAGCAGCCAGTACTCTGGAAGTGGTAATTTTTGGCGCTTGCTAAACTGCGATATGAGATCCTAGTGAAGTGGACATAACTCAAATAATCTATGAAACTAAGCAAAACTTAACGTTAAAAGAATTTTATGAATTTTAAGTGTGCGTTTGTGGAACATGCATCTCTGGAAGGAGGAGCTCCATCTTAGCTGCTCGGATTTAATTAGTACGAGAGGATAGTCGGTCAGATCAAGGCTACCAGTGAGGAACACGCTTTGGAAGGCACAAAGTGGCCACACTGTGATTGCGCGACTATTCGACATCCACGTCAACTTCCGGATCCTTCTTGATTTTGCGTCGACCTTTAACCGCTATCTTGCTAGCTTGCTTCTTCTGAGACGCGGCGGTCTTCCGTTTCGGATGTTCTCGAGCCCTTGCTGCACCAATATCGACTTCTTCGACATCTTCTTCATGTATGCGTGGCGACCTTTGATCAACGGAAAATTCATCATCTTCGGAGGAGCCCTCAATATGAATATTCATCGGGTTCATTGTTTCAAATGACCGAGACCTTGATACTGGAGCGTCTGTAACGTCGGAACGGTGCATGATCGAAGACAGCGCAAAGTCTGACTTGCTTCCTTGAAGCAAACCAGGATTGTTGACGGCCACATTTTGAAAGGTCTGTACGATTGGTAGAGAGAGGGTGGTTTCATGTGATGAGTATTTATCAACGCAAAATTAATTAGAAAATAAAAACTAATAGGGTAGTGTAACGAAATTACTATATGCATGCAAATGTTACTCAATTGCCAATAGAATATTGAAGGATCTGTAACGCAAGATGTAAGATATCATAAAAAAATTATAAAGAGCGGTGGATTGGAGCTGCACGAGAGATTAATTTTTCAAATATCATGGGACTTATCTATCAAAAACTCAAGAAAAACACGAATTTTTAGCCAAGAAACACTTTAAAATGGGAATTTTCAGTAGTCAAATTTCATTTTAAATTTAAAAATATATAAAAGGGTAAAGATGCCTATGGCAAGTATAACTTCTCAGTCGGATCGAAAGCCAAAGCACTAAAATTGCATTCTCGATTTCGATTCGAATGAAAGATGACATTCGCAGTAGACCTATAAGTCGTTCTTTTTGATATTAAACAAATTCCAACAAGAAAAAATAATATTTAATAAATAGAAAAATAAAACTAAAATAATACTTTTGAAAAATGTATATACATAGAGAAGTACATGGACTAGATTAAGAACCAAAACAGTGATTTTTAGAATTCCTGTCCGTTTATTTGTTGAGCGCGTATCACTCAAATGCTATTGAATTTTTATGCAATTTGCATTGTATTACATGTATCTTGAAGCTCAAATTAGCAAAAAGGCAATGCCATTCATCCTGATCGAAGATACCCTTAGAGCCTAGAAATAAAATTTTTTGCTTATGTACGTTAACGGATTTAAAACTAAATCTTGTTTTAATTAGTCCTAAAGTTAAAATTAATGCAGAATATCCTAGAATCTCTGTGTATTGAGGTAAAGTGTATTAAACTCACTAAAATTGGGTCAATTTGCTATTCCTTTTACCCATTTAAATTTTAAATCTTACAAATTGAAGTCTAATCAAGTCAATTTTATAAATTTAAAATATTTTCTAATAATAAATTTCAATTCAATCAAAATTTACTACTAAATCTGATTTGAAAGAAACGCAGCTATCATGTTGGGATGAGAATTCCGTTCGCTTTATCTATAGCAAAGAATTGATCGATTTGTTTATAGTAGAGGCGTCGTTCTTTCATCATGAAATTCACATATTACCAGGAAAATGGGATGGGATAAATCTAAAAATAAGTGTTTTCACATACTTGTAGTTTAAATGTGACGATCTACATATTCAAACCATGACCTGCATAGTTGTTCGTTAACTTAAACTCAACCATAACGTTTTATCAGGAAGAATATCCATTGGAATGATCGCTAACTAACGCAATTTCGAATTTCTTTGGGCGTCTCTCCTCCTAACTAACAATTCATTCTAAATATAAAAGCGATTAAATAATATTAAGTTATGCCATTTCTAAATCCAAATGAAATATAACAAAAAACAATGATTTTTAATTTAGTGTCATTGGCTGCCAAAATTTATATATTAACCCTCTTACTATCTTACAAGTTTTTATGTATCAGCCAAAAAAAAACCTTGGAAAATATGCAATTTGAAAGACATTTATAAAAATAAACATGTTTTTTTTATATATATATATCCTACTACACAAACTTCTTTAAAATAACCCTTTATTTCATTGGTTATAATTGTTTTGAAAACAAAAAGCCGATATAACGACTGTAGGTATTTCTCGGAAAACTAGCAAAGACGATATGTCGGCTCGAGTTACTTTTCGCAAAAAATAGCAAGCCGATATACAGGCTTTAACACTAGAACTACCAAAACCAGTCAATTTGACTGGTACTGAATTCCTTTCTTCATTAAATTGTATATATTTGTAATGCTCTTCTTATTTATGCCAAAGTTTAATAGAATTGAGAATTACAACATATTCAAAAACCTTTTTTCATTAATAGTTATTTATTCAAATTTTAAAAGCGTATTAAATTAAAGGTGCAGAAAGTTGTTAAAATTACAGACTTGCGTGCCGGCAGTTCTAGTGTTAAGGTAGTAAAAGGATTAAATATTCGTATTGTATATTTAATGTTCGTTGTAATTTTCATATAATTTAATTTCACGATTAACGTTTAATTCCAGACTTGAATAAAAATATCGAGGAATCAAAAAAATCGTTTTATTTCAAGATTAATATCTCCTGGGTTCATCTATTAGTTTACGTGTCAGTTGCAAGTGAAACAACGCTTAGGATTTTAAAAGGAATAATAAACGGTCTATACTATACTGCTAGCTAATTATTTAAAATGTGTACATTTTTTATACATAAATATTTCAAAAATTTACCAATATCCCAGTTTTGTACTCAAACTGATAATAACACTTCGCGCCTCGTAGAATATTTTGTAACCAACAGTATTAAAATTTTGATCCTGGTCAGGGTAAAATTGTGGATCACGTTTTGTTGTTGTTGTAACTCCATGTTAGCAAAACTTATCTTGATCTTGATCCTAATTTTAAAAAAAACGTATCTAGTAATACTTTTCATATGTTATGAGTCTCATTTTTAGCCTCTCATTTTAGTGCCTTTGGTACTTTTACGACAATATATAATATGATGAATAGTTAGGTTTTGATTAATTCTTTTTAAAGTTTTGAACTTTTTTTGTAAATTGAAGTTTTGCATTTTACACACCTTACCGAAATAAAGTTTTGGATTGACGTGAAGGGACGACGAACGGAGTTAACTGAACCACCTGTTTACTTATTTTCCGTTGACGTTTTAATTTATCAGAACCAACTTCTGTACCCACAGAATTAAGAATTTTTTTTATATAAATGAATGCACTTTTTCCGCATAATATATTCGGGTTAAAATATTTCTACAGATTCGTGTTGCGACTAGGTTCTAGGTTCTAGGTTCAAGTGGCTGCCAAAAGAGGCACACTTAAGCCAAGTTAGGCCCATTGTGATACCACGTGGGACGAAGCCCCCAAATAACTAGCCTTCGAACCATTTGGACTCTTTAATGAACTGCTCCAGGCTTCTAATCCTGACGGAGCTCAGTTCCGACAGATCATTAAAGAAAGTGGAGCCCAGGCTCCGATTTCTCCGTACCGCTAGTGCTGGGCATTAACATAGGAAGTGAAGGATGTTCTCTTCCTCTTCCTCATTAAGGCAACTTCTGCAGAAGTCATGCGTGGTCACCCCCATCCTATTGGCATGTTTGCCGATGAGACAGTGGCCCCTGATGACCGCTACTACGTTGCTGATAGCGGCTCTCTTAAGCGAGACCAGGTTTCTAGACCTGTTGCGACTAATTTGATACTAACTTCCGGTAAGCTCATAAACTCGCCCGTCATTTCTTCGAGATTGCACGATTATAACTTGAAAAAAATACTACAAAATGCTTGTTGCCTTAAATAAAAGCTACTTTTTATTAGCTCAAATTGAAGTATTTACTGAATATTTCAGTATTTGTTAGGAAAACTAGTAAAATGATTTACTGGATTTTGGAGCAAAAGTTTTATTTGTTATTCACATAAATAGCTAGTATTTCCTAGAAATTTTAAATAAAACGCATTTGCGGAGTTTTATTCACTTGGCCCATTATCTGCGAAATAACATCAAATTCAACATTGATACTTTATGATTTTTTAAAAGTACTTCTTAGCGGATAATCCAAAAATTAAGGAATCAGGTAATATGAAATGTTTTTATGCTTGGGTGATAGTATTCCATGTAGAGGATCTTCTATATCAAAATCAGGTTTTTGGAACGTGGATATCTCTTAATAATTTCGATTTTTAGTGGGAATTGTGTAAAAAGAATGTTTAGCTACCGAAATTAATCTCTTACAATCCTATAAACAACCTCTATAATTAGTCATTTTTATTGTGCTCAGTTCAGGGAATTTACCAAATTGAAGCACCTTAAAAATTTATGTATGGAATTAATGTTTTGGGAGAATTCGTTTTTAACATATACTAACTTTTTATTGATCTATAAATTAACAATAACAATATTTTTAAGGTAATAGAATAGATTTGAGTATAACGATTGAATTTAGAAATGAATGAAAACTAACTTTCACTTCAAAAGCAATAAAATCGTTGGGTGTATCATTATTGTGTTAAAATCAATTGTAAAGCAGCAAATTTGAGTTGCTTCAATCCACTTTCCAGTATAGCCTTGCACGCTTTAACCTTAAGCATTAATTGCCCTAAAAACAGTACGTTGGCAATCAAACACAAATGTACCCCCGGTTAAATCAGAAAACCTTCTGCAATAATGACCGTGGCACTTGGAAAAAAGCATGAAGCCAACAATGACTGAATTCAGTGAACCATACAAATCCGGCAGTACAGGAAGGGAACATTACAGCAACATTGTCAATATATTTGAGTAGTTATTGTTTGGAGACATGGTTGAGTTCGTCTAAATACCTGTAAATCTGCATATCACGTCCATAGCCAGACTGCATGTTTTCCGACTACTCTAAGCAAATTTCCATTACTGGAAATGCAAATAAACACTATACGAAAGAATATTAGTTCGATCAAAGCCAGCCAGAAAGCGATTTGCGGCCGTAATTACATCTATTGAACAAAAAAAAAAAAGCATCAGAGACCATTTAAAAACACCTCCAAACTGAAAAATGCGTTACAGAGCCTTCAGCAGCTTCGTTGGCAAAAACATCGTCGGGTGGAGGCAAAAATGAAAAGTCAAAAGGTGAAATGAGTCTCTTATTCAGGCGATTAACAAGCAAAATGTATAAAAGTCGTTTTAATCTATAAACAATCAATAATAAATAAAAACATAAAAGATAAGAGCGTGAAGAAGATATGTGATGAGTAAGATTAGGTGCGTTTGCGTGAACGAGAGCGGTTATTTGGCAATCTAACGAAGCTGCCCTGCTCCATAAAGCAGAGGCAATCTGTGTATACCTTAAGAGCGGTCTGCATGATAACATTTGTTGCATAGTTAACACCTTTTGATCCCAACTGCAAGACGGCGGTGTACCCACGTTCTTTGGCTTGATTTAGGTACTCATCTATTTCCTAAAAAATAAAGATCTTACATTTCAAGAATTTCAATAATATTTTCGACATCTTACCTGTTCTCTCCTTGTGAGCATCGGATGAACGAATTTTCTATAAAGAGTTGAGCTGCCTTTGGTCGCTGGCGAAAGCAGCCAGAGCACTATGATCACTTTGAATTCATAATAAAATGGAAACCACGAAAGGAAAATATCCGTGAATGTTTCTATACATGTGAAAAATGCGTAAACTATCCAGTACATCATCCATTTTACCTAAAATATACAAAACTATGTTATAAAGTTATACAACCTTCCAAAAAGTAAATTAAAATACAAAATTATTATTATTAGATCCCCATTATCGAGCCAACAAAAGTTCTCCCGTTCCGAATAGACATTCTCAAATTATCTTTACCATGATTTTAAAAATGCCTGCTGTATTTGAAGCAATTTTAAATGTAAGCCATTTGACAGCTAAAGCTTAATATCGGTTTAATTTAAGTCGGATTTAATCCAAGGTTTGAGCTTAAGCTCAAACTGGCCTTAAGAAATATGTTATCGAATTAGGAGCGAATTTGCTCAATAGATATCGAGTCCATTACACTTTTTGACGAAGATTTGCGTTTTTAAAGAATGAAACATATTTTTCAAATAACTATTGGATGTACATCTGTCGTCTTATCATTTATAGCACAATTCAAAGACTTTTTGACTAAGGAATAATACGAAATACACTGGATGTTGCGTAAATACGCAAAATAAGTGCAGCTAATAATCGTATATATGTAAATTTTCTAAAATAATAAAAGGGATAGTTTTTTGAAGATGTCAAAAAAATAGGTGTAAATTCTTAAATATCTTTTAAGCAAAAGTTACATAAATAATTATCGCCAGATCACAGTTTACTAACTAATTATTAGTAATTTGTTAATACTTAGTAGTGTGATCATTGTATTCTAACATAGCGGCGCAACATTTTGACATAGAGCCGTTGAAATGTTTCTACAAGAATACTTTTTCATATAAACTGCAATGCTTTCCACAATTCTTCTTTATTTTTTGAATCCATTCCAATGCTGCCCTTAACATACTTTCAAAGGTTCTCTATAAGATTAAGGTTGGCGATTGAGCAGGCTACTCCAATAACCTGACCTTATTCTTACTGAACCATTGTTTCGCATGATTTGAAATGTTTTGAGTCTTTGTCTTGTTGAGGCAGCATTACATTTTTCAGTACCTCAATATGAGAAAACTGTGTTCACACAATATTGAGCCTACCAAAAAATACTGAGCCTACATCGTACCATAAAATCCCCACACCATCATATTACCGCCACCATGTTTTAGCGTTTTTATAGTGTAACGGGTGGCAAATTGACTGTCCTTCTCTACTTGAGCGGATCCCTATCTACACCAGTCCCCATAACCTCCGCTCAGCCCCTCTCTTTCGCCCTCCCTACCATCGCACCAACTACGGTCTCTCTGAGCCCCTCACTAGAATGCTTCGAAGAGCCAACTCCTTCCCTTCCTTCGATTTTCACCTGAGTAAAAATTCTCTCAGGCACCACCTAAATAGTCTCCCCTAATTTGCCTTGTCCTCTATTTTCTCCACCCTACACTAGCCCGTCCCTTCTCCCCCTTCCTTTAATTTTTATTTTACATGGTCCTGTTTCTCCCTATTGTATCTAGTTTATAGTTTTATTTTAGTGTTAATTTTATGTTATATTGTAGCTTGTATTAAGCGAAATAAATAAAATAAAATTCTTGGTTGGGTGGCCTTCTTACATATTTCTTTCCATAGGAACAGAACAAATTAATTTTGCTCTCACCGCTTCAAAGGATATTCCACCACTTTTTACCCATTTCTGGACCAACCCAATCGAGGTGTAATATAGCGAATTCTTCCCTTTGGTATATATTGCTCAACACTAGTACTACTCATCCGAACATATAAATTATGGTCCACTAGCCTGCGACATACTGTTCGAACATTGATGTTTGTGTCTACCTTCTTGCAAATATCAACTGCAACCCAACTCTGAGTGATAGTCAATGAAATTTATATCACACAAACAACTGCAAACGTCTAGTTCCATTTTAGGACGTAGGAAATAGTTGTTTACAAAGCATCAACGCTTTTTCTAATAAAGTGTCTAATTTTTCTATAAAGTTTTGTGACACCTAAGTTAAATTTACGATTCAGAATATTTAGTTTGTATCTTTCGTTCGTATGTTGTGCGAGTTTCATCATATATTTTTAACGATTGTACACTTAATTTGAAATAAAGTATTCTAAAAACAATCACATAGCTATTTTTATCAGATTTTTGCGAAACTTAATATTAAATTTGATTGAATAAATTTGAAACAAAATAAATTAAAAGTCTATTCACCTATATTGAAACCCTGTAGAAATGAAGTTGCCAAAATGTTTTATCAGTAGATGGTATTTTGAATAGTCCTACAATGCAACGTCCCTACAAGATTTCATGAAAAGACTTGAGGAGACCTCAAACTTGTTTTATAGTAGCATTTATATTAGTGGACTTAAGGACGAATAGGTGGTATATATAATTATTTCTCTGTCTCTCATTAACTCAAGCTAAAATTATTCAACCCTGATTTATTTAAGCACATGCACATTTGTCTCAGAATTTCATTAATTTCCATTGTGAGCACCTACATTTATTAAATTTTTTATATTTATTAATCGCTTAATACAAGCTACTAACAAAACAAATGAATACCAGAATAACCAGATATAAGTAGTAATAGATACGTGTTCTTAAAAGCGAGTCGGAAATTCTTAGCAAGCACATGGAAATTCGTTACGCAATTGAATAGAAGCAATAAATCGCCCGAGAACACACCCAACCTTATTATTTAAATCCATCTCTATACATCTCATCAATTGAAGTCTTATTTTTCACTTTTGTTGAATTAATAAGCTAATTGAACTCTTGACACGTTGTTGCACTCCCCAGATTAATTGTAAGTGCTTCTCTCTAAGCCTCACTTCAAATAAGCTTCGAAAATACCTAGAACTTATCAATTTTGTACCTCAATTTGCTTATAGAAATCGCACAATAAACCCCCTGATCACTTGACTATTTGTGATCCACCAAGTTAATTCGCTCATCGAGTAGTGCGACGACTCACACCGTAAGTTTTGGCTGCGGACAAGGCAAGAAAACGATCTTAATAAGTCGTTTCCGTTCTTCATATAGATGGTTTCAAGTGAACTCTATAAGTATCCATGCAAGCGTATCTCTTGTGCACCGAATACGCAAGTGGGTAAATCACCGCTAATACTAATTTTGTTGCTTTTGGGTCGAAAATCCAGATGCAGTCAGATCGGTGCTCAATAGGCGAAGTTATTTGGAAAATTGAGGCCAAACTGCTGCAATCTGATTTATATTGTGGAAAATCAGAAGTTAATTACTTTGTGGCCCGACCGATTGCAACTTTGAGCCGTTCGCATTACATAACAAACCAGACACGCATGCGCTCAGTGTTGGAATATTTGAGCCCCTGATTTTGAGACACATGCCAGATCTTGTTACAGTTTTTTCCTGTTTTACTTTTTCGTGCAATAGCTTTGTTTGAGGAAGTATACAGCCGAGTGACTACGTACAATCATTTCCAGTTTTTTTTTTGTTTTTTATATATGTTATAAATAGTAAAAATGTTTTTGCGCAGTAGATTTACTTACAACATTTATTTGAAGTGCCCGCGATTTTAATGCAATAACTAATTTAGTATAGCTTACCATTGAAGTTTTCGTTAGTTCTTTTCATTAGTTTCCTCAATGCTATACTAACGTCAAAACTATGACATAAGTACCAATTAATTCCCGCCAGGAATTCGGAAAAATAATAATTGCATACTCCACCTAGTCGACACTGATCTTTAACTGGGAATCTGTGAGCAAGTTAAAATTTAACCTTTTTTAAGCAAACCTGCTGCAATAGGATGCTCCACTGAAAAGTCCACTTCCTAATATTAACTGCTAAATTTATGATATAAATAATGATGTTTTTCCCATTTAAATATCGTTGGTTTTTAGCATTTTTTATTAAAATTAATTGATTATATCAGCTTTCGTTTAATTAAGCTATTTTTAATATTGGCTGATAATTTGTAACTAATAATAAGTCTGGCCTGTCTGTTCTGCCATAACTTTTAAACGATTCAACGTTTTCAATGAAAAAATAAATCTTATACACATACATTGAATACTACTGGTTAAACTTATTCTGAATTAAACCAGGCTTAGGTCAAGCTTAAGGCAAGATTGGACCAAATTTGAATCAAATTTACGAGATTAGAGGCAAACTTACTTTCTACGAGTATTATACCTATTTACAGTGGGAGTCAAAAGTGAACCATATAGTCAAGTTTTTTATTATTTATTATATTATATTATGTAAAGTAAGGAATTCATGTGTTGTGAAAAAAGAAGAAAGCTTCTAAAAAAGAAGTCAAAAGTTAGTTATACAAACAGAAAATAAGCAATTATTGTTTTACCTAGATTTGAAAACAAAATGGCATTAGTATTTTGTGGAACCCCCTTGTGCTTTTATGACGGCATCTAACCTTCATTGAATGGAGATGACGAAGTACCGGGTAATATCTGGTGAGATTTTCTCCCATTCTTCCCCTAATGAGGTTTGGAGATCTTTTTTGGACGTTATTTTCGAATATTTCTGTCCAAAACTTCCCATAGATGTTCTATGGGATTAAGGTCTGATGATTGTGGAGATGAATAAAGCTACTTGGGAGTGTTGTACAGTAGCCATTTTCTCACTATCCTTGCTTTATGCTTTGGGTTATTATCTTTCTGGAAGACCCAAGGAGATAACAGAATTGTTGCACGCTTGGCTTAAAATGTTCTTTTAAAATTTTCAGATAATTAGTGGTTTTCATTGTAGACTCAATGACAACAAGATTGTCTGTTCCCGCAAGAGACATGCATCGCTAAACCATCACTGAACCTCTGCCATGTTTTACGGTAGAAGCGACTAACAGTTGATCTCCAGACCTTATCCTTATGTTTTGGACCAAATATTTCAAACTTGTTCTCGTCGGTGAAAGTCACATTCTCTCAAAACGTTTCAGAAGTCTTTAAGTGACTTTTGCCGAAGGTAAAGCGTTTTATTCGGTTAGCAGCAGAAATACATGGTTTCTTTCTGGGTACCCTGAAATGCAATCCATTCTACCGTAAAACATCACGGAGGTTCAGTGTATACCGGCTGCGGAGACGGAGAATCTTGTTATCAATGAAATGCACTGATTACCTGAACATTTTAAAAGGAAATGTAGATCCAAGCGCACAGAATTTGGGTCTGTTATCTTCTTCGATCTTCCAGCAAGGTAATAACCCAAAGCATATAGCGAGGATAGTGAGAGAATGGCTACTGTACAACACCCCCAAGCAGTTTCATTCACCTCCACAATCACCAGACCATTGAACATCTTTAGCAAGTTTTGGACAGAAATTTTCGAAAGCGAACAATAACGTCCAAAAAAGATCTCCCAACTGCATTAGCGGAGGACTGGAAGAAAATCTCACCATATATTACCCGGAATCTCGCCAACTCCATTCCAAGAAGATTAGATGCCGTCATAACAGCACAAGGAGGTCCCATAAAATACTAATGCCTTTTTCTTCAAATCTAGATTAAACGATAATTTCTTATTTTCTGTTTGTATACTAACTTTTGACTTCATTTTTCAGAAGCTTTCTCCTTTTTCCATCCACAAGACATGATTTCCTTACTTTGAATAATATAGTATAAGAAATAGTAAAACACTTGACTATAAGCTTCACTTTTGCTTCAAAATATTTTAATTTATATTAGTTACTTGCAAATATTTCACATCAGAAATAGTAAGTATTTTATGTATACAAACTTTTGACTCTCTCTGTATGTAAGTCAAACAGCTTGGGCAATGCCGATCGCGAACTAGTTGTTTAACCCTTAAAGAGTACCATGGGTGAAATTTCACCCCAAGCAAGTTGCTCTCCTCAAATTTTAGAAAAATCTGATTTCTAACGATAATTTTTTCTACATACATTTGTCAGGTACCTTTTTAATAAGGAAATTTTTTGTTTTTAATAAATTAATTGAATAACTTAGCTATTTTCTAAAATATAAGCTACATCGCTAGTCGAGTCGAAAAAAAAACAACTTCTGTAATAGGGACCCATTATTTCAGGTTCTAGAAACGTTCTACTACCTTTTTTGAATTTTTTAAATTTCATTAAATTTAATAGTCCCTGATTATATGGATAATTTATGTCTAAAGCCTGTACTTTTTTCCTATGATTATTTAAAACAAATGTTGCAAGCAAACCAAAAAAAAACTTCCAATTGCGGTTTTATTGGTAAGGAGTGAACAAACGTTCATGTGGAATCGATTCCTCCGTTCATATAATCAGTTAATTTTTCGAAGTCGTTTCTTCAGCTATGCTACAATAGGTACTATTTCATATGAAATCGACCTAAAGTTAATAAAACATAATTAAGGAATTGATCTCATTAATTCCTAAGTTAAATCGAAACGTTTATATCTTTTTTTTGTTTTTATTTTCGTTCACTTTAACCATATATTAAATTTAATTAATGTACATTCAGATACTTATTTTTTATGACACCTAACATAAATCTATAGCTATAAATTTTATTGAAAGAATTCTCTTTTGTTTCTATATCACTAGATAGACTCTGAGAAAGTGAGTAACACAAATTCCACATGGACAGTTTGAAGCTATAAACCATTTGTATTGCAAGATCAAAAGATCAAAACATCAAAAAAAAAATATTTAAAAATAATTAATAAATAAAAAAAAATACGAGTGCCTGCAGCGCTTGCTTCAACCTCTTCGCATTTCTATTTTGTGTAAATTTGTTTTTCTTTGATACAAAGAAATCGGAACTCTACAACCATTTAAAAATAGAAATGTTTTAAAAAACAAAGGCGCTCCAAAGTATTCTTGGCATGTTGGTGCACCAGGGAATCTAACCCATGAATTGGAAATTGTTTTTCTTAACATTTACTTGAAATTGATACGAAAAATGGGGAAAATTAAAAAATACTTACATATTCTTTGACATTTTTTGTCCTCACAGCCTTGTAAGATGCATACGCAGGATAAAGCGTCCCAAATGCCAATCTGAAAGCAGGAAATAGTAAATTTTCACAGCATGTTCTCGGGCAAATAAACACGGCAAAAAGGAAGCATATCCCCATTCCAGTAAACGACAACGGAAGTGGCAAACGACTGAGGAAATCTAAAAATCTGCCAAGACGTGTCAAGTTGTCAGCGACTTTATCTTTCGTAAGGGAAGCTGTTTGGTCATCTCGATCATCACTAAAAAATTCCGAATCCGTCAACGATGTTAGAGACTCGTTATGTTGTTGTAGCCTCATTCGCATAAGTGCAGCATGAAAATCGGATCGAGACTGTCCATAGTACATGTCTAGTTCCCGCTGCAAATGGGGCGAAGCAAGAATCTCCTGGAGCTGAGCACCCTTTCTTGTCTCGTAATGAAATCTCAAGTCACCTACATTATTTTTGTTAAATGGTGGTGGATCTTGAGTTTCGTAATTATACGAACTTCGGCGCATTTTAGATGTACGCACTGAGAAAAATGTAGCTACACATTAACGTCCCGGGACACTTTACAGAAGAACTATTGCACAATCATCCCCATTACTACTCCAATTAGGGCACTAGCCATTTCTTGCAAAATAAATGCCCGTAATGCACAGAATTTTTTAAGTAAATGAGAAAAATATAAAATATGAAAAATACACCAATTTTATGAAGGTTGTGAATAGGAGAAAATTCTGAGGAAAACTAAGCAGGAAAATCACAACAAACAGCGACAAGTCTAAGGCGCTGTCTAGCTATACTCGAGGTGTGCGCGTGTCGAACTAAAAATAGCCGAAACACCGAAAAATACTTGTGCACAATCCTCTGAAAGATACACCTAGGACCGGACCGAACATGAAAATTATTGACGATGGATGCTCCGCACTTCGAACGTATGTACTTTGATGCCGTCTTGACTTAATAATGAATAGGGAAAGCATCTGCAGCATCTGCAATATACTGAACCAATAGCCCTCCTAGAAGAACTGTATGTCTGGGACGCTAAATTTGTTCGATTCTACGTCCCGGCAAAGTTCTATTAGCGAAACTAGCACAGAATTGTTAATTCCGGAATATTAATATGGTCATATTTTTAGAACGCTACTTACATGAATGGACTTCCTGGGTCCATATATCAATATATGTTGTATGGTAAACAAGCCAAAATTTTTAAAATAATATAACAAAGCACATTTAGGACAAATAAAAAGGTTTATATATGGTCAGACCAATTCGAAAGAGTTTTCGAAATATTCTAAATCAGGAGGAACTTTAGACTTTGATAAAATTAAACTCTTATTCATTTTTTTTACTTTTGGGCCTAGCGTTTTAACATTCTAGTCAGTAGATGTTATATGATGTAACAATTAAAATAGTTTAAACTTTTAGGCAGAGTAGGAGTTCTAAAAGTAAACCTTGTTCTTTTTTGGTTGAAAAACGTGTAATCGCATTAAAGCAGCTTTTCGTAATCCCATAAAATCCCTTATGTGAAATGTCTATCTGGTATTTTTGAATTACAAGATTTTAGAATATACTACATGTTTACACTAATCATCATGTACCTTTGTTATTCTCTTTAGTAGTCCCTTATGAATGCGGTTAGGCTTTATTCGATAGTAAATACTTCGGAATTTTCTCTGCTTCTAGCCTCCCTTCATGAAAAATAATGAGCCTTTAATTTTGAAATTATACCAGCAACTGCTGAAAAAAGTCGTAAATATAACATATTTGTACTACCCTGTAATAAAAAGGCGGCATTTTTACATTACGAGGATCATATACGTCATCGCATACTTTTTCATTTTCATGAGCGATTTAGTGCAGCAATTACAACATTGAAAATATTCATGGAAATGTATTAAAATGTCAATAAGTGTTGAACGTTGGTTCTTTGACATTCCTCGAAGTGGACGACTAGTTGAAGATTTATAATCTATAGGAAAAAATTTATAAACAATTTATAATTGATAATATTCTGCCGCTAAAAACGATTAAAATTTTGTTCCCCTGTGTAATCCATTGGGTTATTTTTGAGATTTGCTAATTTTGATATTATCAACGACAACAATACGGACATTCTTAAAATTTTCTATCATTATCTGTCGGCACTTTAGAGATAACATTATTTTATTTTTAACGCATTTTATGATTTTTACGAACTTTGTATATAAATAAAATAAGAAATAAAAGCAAAGCTATCGTCTTTATATGAAGATCGAAATTCAAAAACAATACCGATTTTTCAACTAGTACAGTAGAATACGCCCTTAAGGTAAATATTATACTAGTGATATTTAATCTCATTTGGGACTTGGAACAGTCTATGTTTTTTTAACAAGTTGTATTCAGTGACGAGATCATGGTAAGTTTGACACTATCAGGTCAGAACTATCCAGAGATTCAAAGGAAAAGACAGTTCATTTTCATTTCTCGAACCAATAAGAGTAATGATTTAGGCAGTAATATCGTGAATAGAGTTCTACCTACTCTATGTAGTTTACTAGATAATGAACGCGAAATAGTATTCAGTCAGAAAAAAATAAAATAAAATGGAGGAAATTTCATACACGATAAAACTCCTTTTCATACACCAATTAGAGTTACAGAGTTTTTAAGGCCTACAAGCATCCAAATCCTTGACATTTTTCGCATAATCAAACACCAATAATTTAATTCGTAAAACGTTTTAATTTGGAGGCACACTAGTTAATTTGCCCCAGCAATGTTTGTGGAGCTAATCGATGTGGCCTGTGAACAGCTCATATCTTATATCTGATTCACAAGTTGAATGATGTCTAAATTTAAAAAGATAGAGATAGATAATACAAAATTTCAATCAATGCAAAATTTAATAGATCCTCTCTATGCCAACCGATAAAAATATTCTCAACTACTCGTATAATCAAATCATTTAATAGATTGCATATCTATCGTGGGAAAAAATGTAAAGTTGAAATTAACCCATGAATAATATTACTGCTCGTTATATCGGTTATGATAATGAAGAACTAAAAAATGGAGCGAATGCTGTCAAGCAGATATTTGCTTTCGCTTTCTATGCATTTACAACTTAGTTCAAACTTAATTTAATGAGAATATATTTACAAAAAGATACCAATGCCGATGGATTACAAAAGGAAACTAGTCCCTGATTAGAATTACATCACTACTTGACTTTATAATTTTTACTACGGCAATAGTACAATAGTAGTATGGAAATAATGATCGATTAACTTATTATTAAAATAAAAGAAAATATACTTTGAATATTGATAAACAAATACTTTCCCAGCCTCCAAGAGTCAGAAGGCTATCAATGCGCTAACATTAAATTTCCATATACCTACGGATTAGCTCTCGTGTCACTGAAGTCTCCAAGGTGATAACAGTCAAATCTGGATGAGTCAGGTTCAATGCCTCCTTGTTTCAGGTTGAACAAACTTCGAAATAACTGATTTTTGAAATCCACTAAACTACCAACGCAATCGCCCCTTAAATGGCACAAGAAGTGAAACAACTTTTAATAGTGCCAGGTGACAACAAAGGTCGAGCTGGATGTGCACGAAGCTCAGTTTTAATGAGGATGGCTCGAAAGAACCACGCTAGGCGATAAATTGAGGATTTCACACACCGTAATTACGGATTAAAAACATTCATTTGCAAGTAGGCGTAGACAAAGGCGCATTGAAAATTAAAGGAGAATTTAATTAAATTTTTCTTCATTCGGGCGAAAACACCTGAGCTTTTACCTTTTTCATCTGTGCCAACCAGTTCTAATTGGAGAACATAAGCAAATTTCCGTAAGTTTTTAATTAAAAAGGTAAAAAAATCCGTTTCTTTTCAATAACAAGAAATTGTCTAAATATTGATTTTTATTATTTCACAATATTTTAAATAAATTAATAAATTTGACGCGCTATCAATAATAAATAACCAATTCTAAAAATTTTAGCCTAAGAAGGATTTTGTAAATAATTCGATATCGAATAAAAAAAATTATATTTTTCTCGAGTGACCAATATTATAACGGTTCGCGAAATATTTACGTTTAAACGATTTTATATACGACGGTTCAAGTAATAATTGTTATATGTATGTTGACAAAACTTCCTTCTTTTGTAAATATTTTCTAAACTCCTTTTGAATGGAGAAACATGAAATTGCAAGAACCATACAAACAAAAGATTTGACGAATAAATCAAGTCAATTACTAAGTAATTGATCATTATTAATTAATATTTATCAATTACAAATTGCAATTCCACGGAATTGGAATTTCAATGCAATATTATTCCTAAAGAATTGATACCTTTAGACATATCTTGTAAAAGTTTCTTTATTTAAATTAATGCGATTCATAGAGTGAAGAAATGAAATGTAATATCCATAAAACCGCAACCACGTAATTTAACCTTGGGAGGTACACACTTCTGACAGAATTTTAGACTAACCCAAAAACATTTTCAAACTGCTATATCTCCATAACTATGCATTTTTTCAGAATTCAGGTATCTTAAATGGTTATCTAAGTTGGCAGGATATATTTTTTGGCAAAATCATCGTTAGTTCGAAAAAATGAATTTTTGCAGCGGTAACGATAAATATTTTCAAAGATATTCAATAAATACAGTAATCTTTTATACTGATCTTATATAACAATAGACTAAACATATTAAAAACTATCCGGCGTTTTGTTTACGGTAATCATTAGACCAAAGCGAAGTCGCATCAGAGCCCGAATTAAATTCGCTGAAGACAAAACCAATATAATTCGAATGTGAGAGGTAATCCAATTCTCTATAACAAAAACATCGCTTCATTGGATGGTGTCACATTGGCGGCTACTTCTTCATTGTGCTCGTGGCACAAGAAAATTAATTAAATAATCCGCCAAAATCGGCATATGACCAGCTGACGTGGTTTGCCACGCGCAAAGCCACGATCCGGTCGAATGCACATGGATTCAACAATGCGCAAATAGCTTGCCCTGCAATTTTTAATCTACTTCATTTTCCGGTCGTATTCGCATTTAGAACATACCTATTCTACTCTGTTCTGTAGGAACACGTTTGACTACCTACTTCTATTTTGGTTTTGGTAAACGTGTCCTGTGGGACTACGCTGGATACCTCTGTAACCTAACCAAGAATATTATACAAAAGTTTTCCTTCGACTTGGGGTGGGTGTTCCAGGCACCTCCCCGTCATCCCCTGCTCTTAATAATTCTAAGTATACTCATCCACGCGAGTCATCCCTACTCTATAAGGATAACTCGAGTACCAGCCGCTGGCATACATTTCCGCAGGCATGTTACCATTCTGGACTCTAAAACCATGGGGATAATGTGCCAACAAAGCGAATTAATGCCACTCTTCTCAACCGGAGGCCGATGTAGGTTGGTTTCTAGCAAAGCGGTCTTCCCCTAATTGGCACCCACAACACACGACGCCCAAAATTATCATAAACGCTTACGTTAACGTCTTGATCTGAACGGTCGATTGTCACGAATGGAATCTGGGGAATGGAGATGATTCGCAAATTGGATTCATTTCAGTGCGAATTGTCGCTGATGGTTTTTGTCATTCTTTTTTAATTGTTTGTGAAAAATTTTTTGTTAATTGCATAATAAATCATAAACGACAATAGTTCAGTATGTTCATAATTTTCAAATATACTATAAGATCTTTAGAATTAATATCTTCGTTGCTGCATGTACTAGATAAATACATATTCTATGCCAATAGAATAAAAACACATTTACAAATATTGTATATTATTTTAGTTATTGGTCTTGTTGATTTCTCTCTAGCATTTCAAGTAATCTTAGGAGCCATCTATAAAATACGTCATGCAAAATTCACGCATTTTTATCACACCATCCCCCTTTGAATCGCTGCATTACATTTTTTTAGAAAAAATTATATACAATTGTTAAAAGCCATGTATAAATTGCACTATGGGTAGTACATTTTTGGGTCTTTAAAGATTTTAGGTAAAACATAAAAAACAACTTAAGCAACAAATATTTTAAAAAAGCACGTAAAAACTTAGGTAAATTACCTAAAAGATTTGGAAAATTTAATGAAGAAACTTAGGTGAACTAATTAAAAATGTTAGTGGATTACCTAAAACTACTACAAGCACTTTTTACATGAAACTTAGGTAAAAATCTAACTTCAAACACATATTCCTATGAAATTTCATCAAAATCGATGAGAAGAGTACAATACGAGAGCCAGGTGTCTATATTCGTAACATTGAGTCTGTGCAAAGTAAATTTGTAAGATTCGTGACAAAAAATGTATCTTGTAGAGAATCCACTTTTCCGTTTTTTCTCCATACACTTCTCGTATACTTCTTGTCTACGTGCAAAAGAGTAGAGAAATTGCAAACGTCACGTTCGTTCACCAATTAGTAGCTGACAAAATTGATTCATCAACTCTTTTAGCTAGATTTGTTTTTAGGAAAAATAACCATAATTTGAGAAAAACAACATACTACAGACCACCTCCTGGTATTTATTTTTTTTTCTAAATATTTATCTTATAGAATAATAATATAGAAAAGCAAACTTATTAATAGCATTATTTTAAAAGATATGATTTTTCAAAGGTGAAGGGACATTTGAACTTTAAGTCTACGTAATATTACATTTAATCAATGTCATTTATAATTTTATAAAACTGTTCCATAAATTAGGTTGTCTAAAATAACAACTTCATCTTTAGATCAATACCTCTAGTCTGCTTAGTCATAGACACAAATTCAACGAGCCGTGCATAATGCAAGCTGTCTCGAATGAAGGCTAGGAAAGAAAATCGATAAGTTGCGAGAAAATCATTTACTGGCATTCATGCAATAACAAACAGAAACATAACTAATCCGGAAAAAAGCCAGTCAAGGAGATTGCTCCTTACAGAAAAGTCCAAGAACATTTCGAAGAACATTAGCTTCGTTTACCTCGTCCAGAGATTCCGCGAAATTGGCTTTCCTGGTAAAAAAAAAACCAATTGTGTAACTTCTAGTGCTGCAGACCTAGCTTCGTCTTAATTAATTCATGCCATTTAAGGAAAAATACGCGACTATCTAACACGCTTAAAACTTGCAATTCCCCTTTGTAGGGAATGCACCTTTGTAATTGCGCGCGTAATTCAAACCGAAAAATGGAGGCAGATCGCGCTGAATCATTAATTGAGGGGAGTGGAAATAAGCGTCAACACTGTCCAGAAATAGCGTCCCTTTGTCTCGAGCACAAAAAAAAGCCAAGAAATCACTAAGCAAATAAACACGTAGAAAGAAATGCACGCGATTTCAAGCAGCTGTTATTTCTAGAATACGTTGCGAACTGGAACGGGGGAAGGGTTAATCACTTCTTCAAGGCGAGGTTAGTAGCACTACAGTATCTGTAATTGTAATCCATAGACCACGGTTCTCTTTCTCAATACCAATTGGAATTTCACTGGGCGCTCGTTTTGCAACCACCCGGGACCCAGAGTATTTTTAACCTCCAATCTGAGCGAAGATTGCTGGTGATACCACCGAAATCGATGAATTTAGATTTGGTCACTGGATATTCCATTCATTCACTTCAGGTTAGGGTATGATGCACAGCTCACCCTAAAATCCCAGCATACATATTTTAACATTTGCTCATAGCTTGACTTGTTTATTTTCGGGAAATTTATCATCTGGCTACATCCAGTGCCGCCCAGGAATTCGCTGAATAGGTCATTTTATATGCTCGCGGAAATGTTTACCGAAAAAGTGATTTTTGGGGCGCAGAGCGTCCAGCTAAGGTGAATGGTTTTAGGCCCGGGTCGATTGTTTATTTTGACTGGTACTCCGTTTGACTGAGTTGTTATTAAAGCGAAGGTATAATTTGGCAGAAAAGTAAATAATTCTCCGGTACGCATACGTTTACTTAGTGATTTGAGAATTCTATCTAGCTTTCTTCGACTAAATCGAGAATTGGCAATAAATCATTATATTGTTTTCAAAGCGTGTTACTGTTATCATTGATAAAATAATTTTATTTCCGACAATTATTTCATGAACCAAGGCAAATAACAAATGAATAATTACGTTGGTGGCTGCCCACCTGGCGTATGGCACCATGGTAGCCATACGTTGCAAATAGACATAATCATTCAGATCATTGGGCACCAATTTTACTTTTTGTAGCAAAATTATATTTTCATATCTTTTCTTTCACATTTCTACAACCGATGATTATCCAAAAATATTTAGTATGACTATTATAAAGGCTTCTCTGTTGTTTCATAAATTTATAATTATGAAAGAAATCTAGACGTGTTCAATTTCAAAATGATCATACGAGAATATTGGTTTCACATTCTTTGATCGAATTTTTATCCGAATTCTCTGATTAGTCAATTTTTTTTCATTATATTAAAGATCGATATGTGTTTAGAATTAGATTTACATCTGAGCAAACGTTTTTGCCAGTCGGATTACCATATTATTATTATAAAATAACACTTTGAGCACGTTTTTCTCAAAACTGCATTTTTGGAATCACTGACCACGATTACTCAGAAACTAATGAATTGATTTTCTTCAAATTTTGTGGGAAAGACTGGATGGATTTTTGTTTCGCCTGCATTTCGTTTTTATCATAAGAAACAACTAGTACATTTTTAAGTAAAAAAGTAACTTTCGCTTCTTTTGAAGTAATAGTTATTTAGACACAATTATTTGGTAAGCATAGTAAGAGAATAGTAACAACAAAACGAAAAGGGGGGAATTACCACTTTGGATTTAAAAAACAATTCATAATCTAGTCAAACACAATTTCAAAGTTCGATATTCGCATAAAACTAAAAATTGGTGCAAACTTTAACACGTTCCCTGCCACGTGTACCGTTGTCGGTACACGCTAAACTGCATTTGTACGCCAAACTGAATTTGGGAATTTAAAATGTTTTCGTCTAAAATTTAATTTTTGGTAACACTGTTTTATATGACGTAATGATGTTTACAGTAATTTTTGAGGAGTGCACTGATAACGGTAATTATGAAAATAATATACGTTCTCTCAAAAACAAGAAAAAAATATGTATTTATAGAAAATTATTAAAGTGGTTACCGTGCGCCGAAAATGGTACACGTGGCCTAGAAATGACACCTTTTCATAAACAGCATGGCAGGGAACGTGTTAAGTAATGTCAAAAGCCCTCATCGATCTCACTTCACTTAACAATTTTATTCAAAATCAAATGTCAACAATTTTCTTTTTCTCATATATATGTTAGATTTTGTGCCATCGTAAAAATTGTTTATAAAAAGTTTATAAATTATGCGATTCTCTACAGAAATGGTTTACATACTTTTTCTATAAATTATCATTCATAAAATGTTGCGATTTTCAAAATTAAAAAAGTCATATTCTGCACATTCATGTAATCTTTTGCATACCCCCTTCGAATACATGGTTTCCCCCGTAGACATAATCCGTTCGTGAGTAAAAGATTAATTCATAACGATTTTTTCCTTCAAACTATAAAATTATTAAGAAAATGCATCATTTCGACATTTGTCCATGAATCGAGGGTCTTAATGATATGGGAGATTTGAGGTCTCCTCACAGATATTGATGAAACCTTGTACGAATGTTCATTTGGGGTCAAAAGTGGCGAATATGAAAACAAAATTTGTCAGTTGCTTGTACTTCTCGAGATATTTAACTTTGTATGTGTATGTAAATACCTTAAATTGAAGTTGTTTCATTAATTTTTTACGAAATGTTTGAAAGGAATTCCTACCCTTTGCGGTATATTTTAACAGTGTTAATTGGCGCGGGAACATTTCACCCGTTTTTATCCCTTTGTAGCTTTGTGCAATAGAAAGAACGAGTGGGGAACGGAATGATGAAAATGTTAACGTCTTCTTTTAAGGGTTAATATGGATAGAAAGGTTGCGAAATTACTACTGCTAATATCTATCTTTCTTCGCTATCTATCCAAAAACCAATCCACAAAATAGACTGATCCATCCTAAAAAAGATGTTTCACTTTAACAGATTTAGCAAGTAAAGCAATTGCATGGAAGACTTGCCATGACTCACACAATTCTCCTCCTTGCCCAATTACTTTGTTTACTCGCCTGGGTGCTCTTAATTAGGAAACAAATTGATGTGTTCAAACAGTTTACTTGGATATTGCTTTGCAAAATGTACCTAAGTGACTTCCCTGTGCCAATGAAATGAACTGGCAGTCTTCAGATATTTAGAACATTTTTTATTTTAATTCCAAAAAAAAACAAAGCAATTCCTTCTGATTTCTGCCTGCATTCAACTTTAAATAAAGGCTGCAGTCCATAAAGTCAAGTTAGATCAAGTGCCAGACTATTAACTGCATAGTCTGCTAGCAATCCCACGCAAAATTATTGTTTAGAAGAGCAGCAGTTATAAACGACATTGAATGCCAGCTTGAACTTTACAACCCACTCGTTTTCGGTTTTTAAAAGTATTGTCCACTTTCCTACTCAAGCTCGACCATAGAATCATATTATCCGAAACCCTTAATGGGGAAATTTGGCCTGGCACCCTAGCAAGAATTAGCAAATTAAGGTGATTCTGTAATTATATTTGAATTAACCCAAAAACTAGCCCATAAGCGCTCTACTATCGAATGAGTCATCATCCAGACACCTTGCCCAATTTTCATTAACTTCACTACCTATTTCAGCGGCAAGGTCTTGCAAGAGAGGTTAAATCAGTCGTAGAAGACAGAAGAGTGCTTAGATCAGTCGTAGAAGAGGTCCGGAAGCCGGCAAATTACACATAATCAAGCACTCTTGTCTCACAGTTTCTACTTTTATAAAAAGATTTTCACGGTCAGCGTGCGCTCAGCCCGTAGACGCAATGGGGCGATTGGGGAGCAATAGAACAGGCGACAATCGCTTGAGAACATGTGTTTTATGAGGCTCAGATTCCGTGAAACCTCCTTCTATGAGCGGACGAGTGTTTTGGAGCTGAAGCGCGCCGTTGACCCCCTTGGCCCGACAAGTTAAGTTGAGGGGAACCAGGTTGGCACCACACAGCACTAGTCACGCAACAGACCAATTAATTGATTTGGACCCGCCAGTGTCCGCTTTGCCGTAGGAGCTCAACACTTCATTATCCGGAGTTAGACTTTCTTTAATTGTTTTTCTATTACTTATCGTTATGAAATTAGTGACCCTGAAGTGCGAATTGAACCTCAGAATGGGATAATAATCAATAGCAATTCCATCCTTACAAAACTGACACTCCGGCGAGAAATTCTTTCAACAAATTCCCACTCAATAGAAACAAAGAACAAACTCTGCATTGTTCTCAAAAAAGACAGGTTTGACGCTTTTTTCGCAACCGCTACCAGTCCTGGCAATTGCCCAAATTTAACGAGTTTTTCGCATTCGCTTCCATTTAGGGATTCTACCTCAATTACCAGCGACAAATCTCGCCGAATGTCGGTAGACAAATTTTCAGATTTGCTATCAACCACCACCACTCCGTTGCAGGTACCGTTTGACAGGATAAAATCAATTTTGCCTCGACGACGAAGCTCGGTTCGGGGCCAAATCCAGAATTCGATTTTTCACCCAGGATATTCCTAAGACTCCCACAAATTACTTACATGGCAACGCGACTTATTATAGCACTGATCATTATCCCTGACGCTTTGAGCACTACATTTAACAGCTAAAAACAATTTAAATGCACTACACTGAGCACAGGCCGCCGAATAGAAACAAACGGAAAATTTCAACAGCGCATCCGCTCGGGTCCCTTATTTCGCTGCACCGGTCACATAAACTTCAGTTGGCCGACCCGAAACTTTACGGAATAATTTACGGAAATATTTACATTCAACGGATTGCAGTCAGCAGCAATTGCAAACAGTAGCTCGATTGGCAAAATGTTCAACTTTAACACGAAATGCGCACCGCTGACATAGCGCGAACTATGAGGGGCTGGAGGCCATCAAGTTGCTCTGACCACTCCGCTGGCTTGATTTTTTGTTGTTGACTTCTCTGACGCGCTATAGCACTCAGCAAGGCGAAGTGAGAGGAAATTCAGGCAAATTCGCCTGACAAGACAAACAGCTGTGTGCTGCGCGCTCAACAAAAGAGACAGGCAGGTACAATCTTCGGGAGGTAAAGCGATAAAAGTTCGGATTTCTATACGAGAAGGCAACGCTGCCGGGCGAATTCGCAACGGCCGACGTCTGGTGACTACTAGAACAACTAGAAGAGAACAGTTTTCGCTGAAAGTACAGTTATTTAAAGAACTTGAAGAAGTTATTCCGGAAGCTTTCCGCTGCCAAATCAAAACTTAAATTTGATGCCACATTTAAGGGAGTTTGATTTAAATATGCAAGAAACATTTAAAAATAAATATAATTTTTAAATTTTCCTCATTCTAAAACCACCTACTTTACTTACTAAGCTATACCTAGTAATCATAGTAATCTAGTAATATGTAGGGCTATATCTGAACTCAGGTGCGATCCGCCAAAATGTGCATTATTTGAGATGGCAAATTGAGTAGTCCATTTCTATATCGGTGATTGGTATGAACCAACTTCAATTGCACTTCAGTTTGTTTTTCTTTGACATTTGTCAGTGTGGGATTCGGATAGAAGTTTCAACTGGCAAAGCGCTTTTGCTTTTGTTTTTTATTAATAAATCTGGCACCGTAGGGCGATTATCGGTGTCATGCGTTAGGTCTTGGCAACATTTCGCGGCTTGGGTTCGGAGTAGGGGAAAGTGTCCGATTTGAATAAAATTTTTCAGGAGCCTTCCGTTTAGTCTAAAACGAAAGGATCAGAAAGAATTTCTTATCAGTAGACTATAGTTTCCGAAATATTCAACTTTAAATTTTGACATTTCATCAAAATTTCATGAGAAATATTTCTATCACAATTCTTTCTCCCCGGCATAATTTTATCACGAATCAATCAATTTTCCTAACTGTAATATATTTAATTATAAATTTTATTCGAAACGGCCACTTTCCCCTATTCCAAACTTGTTCCAGCGTTTCTACTTGGCTGGACACAGACATCTGCACCATTACTTAAGCTGGGTTGATATGTCATATAGAAACCTTCATATGAGTTAGAATGTTCAGGTATTTCTGTATTGCGCACGATGCAAAATAGTAAGAGTAGGGTTGGATCCCATTAGAACTAAAGCGAATGAAAGGAAACAAAAATGGTCAAACCTGAACTGAAAAGCAAAAGAGAAAAAGAAAAGTATGAGAGCGAATAAGAAAACACAGCAAGCTGCACACAGGCGAGAACTATGTATAACTTGTTTGTGCGTCTCATCTATCCCAGAAATCATGGATTACATTTTATTATAAAGTATAGTATAAAGATGATAAAAACAATGACACTTTTCTCTTAAGAGCCAGCAAGAAGACTTGGGCTTGCGCAAAGATGTTCTAAACAACAAGATGTGACAATCTCTAACAAGTCCAAAGCTCTAATCAATATGCAATTTTTAAAACAGCCTAGGGGAAATTTACCCATTAGATAAAGGAGCAAAGAACTACTGCTTTCCATGCCTTACCTAAATTCTAATGAGAATGAACGAGACAAGAATAGGCAAGAAAATATTCTGATCGACAGCATTTACAACGTAGACAATAGTGTGCAGCGTTTTTTTACCACGCATTTTTAAAGGCACGCTAAAGCCTCAGCAACGCTGTATACCTATACATGGTGTTAGTGCCGTCCCCGCGCGTTTTTAAACAGTTTTCGAACGTGTGTTCTAGCTGGCGTAACGCAGTTTCAATTTTATCTTTCCCTCCCTAAATGTTTGCCTCTGTCACACGTGAGCTCTTTATAACTATCTACTTTTAGCAAAATCTGCAAGACCAGTCGGCTAATAGGACCAAGATCGGAAAAATAAAAAGAAAAATGTCACGAGTGTTCCATCTTGTTTTGGATGATCTTTGGGGGTTTCTGCGAGAGAAATTAAACTAAGAGTTAAACACCGAGAAAGAGATCACGACGAAATCGCACAGTGAGAGAATTTGTGCGTAGTTATATGTGCCGGTGAGCACACATGTTGCCTTAGGCTTACGGATTAAGACTGCCCCCTATTGGGTTTTTATCGCAATTGATTACCTTATAGCTATTGGGCGTTAATTTGTACATAATAATTATTAATTGGGGGCCGTGGAGAAGTACAATATTTATTGCCGAAGCGCGCCCTTCCCTTCCCCTCTCCCACCATTATCATTATTACCTCTCTACCCTTTACCCCTTTCCAAAGCACTTTTTCCCCTCCCCTCCGCTTCCCTCCCTTTTTTCGTAGTTCAGCCCATAAGGAATCCCGGTTCCACTAACCCACAGATCATCTAATACAAAATTTGACAATTGTGACGTTTTTCCTTATCTTTTTTCGTTAGTCCAGCGGCCTTGCAGATTTTGCTAAAAGTAGATAGTAATAAAGGGTTCACGTGTAAGAGAAAGACAAAAATTTAGGGAGAGGCGGAACGAAAATTTACCAAGGCAGAAGCAAAGATCATGAATTACTAGATGGGACACTCGTGGCGTAGTCCCTTATCTTTTTTCGACCTTGGTCCCCTTAGTCCACCGACCTTGCGGATTTTGCTAAAAGTGGATAGTAATAAAGGGCTCACGCGTGAGAGAAAGACAAAAATTTAGGGGGAGGAGGAACGAAAATTAAAATCACGTTTCACCACCCAAAGCAGCGCACACGTTCGAATACGTTTGGCTCGCCTTTAAAAATGCACAGTGAAAAAATGTAAGCAGCCCGCATCCGTACACATGCTCTGAGTGTGCTACTTGCCTGTTCCCCATTCTCAATTCAGGATTTCCCTATGCTGGAACATTGCCTGGGGACGACACTAACACCATGCATGCAGAGGCACACAGCGAGCCCGACAGATTGGCCCGCCCTTAAAAATGCATGGTAAAAAAACACTGCATTTTATTGCCTACACTGTAAGTGCTGTAGATGAGAATTTTTGGCTGCCTATTCTTATCTCTTTCGTTCTTATTGGAATTTAAATAAGGCATAGAAAGCAGTAGTTCTTTGCTACTTTCTCTAATGGAAAAATTTACCCCAGGCAGTTTTAGAAGTTGCATATGGGTTAGAGCTTTAAGCTTGTATAGAGAGTGTCCCATCTAGTAATTCATGATCTTTGGGCAGAAGCTCCTGTCCTCCAGGTTGACCCTGATGTTTCTGTCACAGAGAAAGGAGACCAACAATCTGACCCATGCCCGCGAGATCCCTTGTCATATTAGTTTTTAAAGAAGACCGCCAATTGTCCACAAGTAGTGCAAATTCTATCAGCATCAGGTTTCTCCTTTAGAGAACAGTCACGTGTATAATGTTCCTCAGCACATTTTCTACACTTAAACTTTTTACCGCAATTCATTGCAAGATGCCTGAACTGATGACATTTATAACATTGGACTGGCCTTTTACTTTTGACCTTTTCCCAATAAACCCTTTGTTTGTCTATTTTGTGGCTTAATATTTGGAAATTCATGCTAGAATTCCACCCTAATTTCATCATCCGCATACGTACCATAAAGGCCCCGGAGCAAAACACTAATCGGTTTTTGATCTAGAGCAGAATAAGTATAACATTGCACACCGTTATTTACAAGAGAAATCATTAAATCTTTTTTTTCAATTGAGCCGTTCAAATAAATTTTATTGATCCCCGATTTGTAGTGAACTATTTCCGGTGATATTTTGTTACGTTTTAAGTATTCATTTAGTTACTTTATATTACAATCCCTTACAATAATTGAGGGAATTTTAATTTTACCCTTCTAGATTGCTATATCTCTCCCCTTGCTTCACCTTGAGTGACTACACCTCTCTGAGTGCAAAATAAATTTGTAAAATTCTGACTTTTTACATTTATATTCCTTAACCTATTACTATTAAACATGCTACTAGTAAATGTTTTACTTACATCTAGATGTACATTCACGTCGATAAGAATTTTATATCTATTGCTGTTGTGTCCCCCGCCGCCGTCCTTCCCCTTCTGCTGCTTCCAGCTACTAAGGTCCACTTTCCACCATCATCGGCAGAAATCTCCCTGTTCTCCTTGGGATTAAGGTTATTAGCAAAATGTCTTGCCTCGTCCTGTCTGCCAGGCCTTGGAATCAAAATTGGGATCTTACTAGTCAAATCTACGTCGCCGGGGTCAGCTCTCAGCCTTCATTCATCAAAGAACCTGCTACTGGGATGCTAGTTATCCCGTTAGAAGACTTTTTAGTCTTTGGCTCTTTCTTCATTTCGTAAAGAAACTCAGCCACATCCTGCTCCATTGCATCCATGCATCAGTCCTTGTTGAGTTTTCTAACAGCATCAAATGTAATTTGTCTTGATGCTTTAAACTTCTTTGATGCAGCAGTCGATAGGTTGGGTTTGGTTGCTTTTAATATTCTTATTGAGGCGTACAAAGTCTTGCCACCGGACTTTCTTTTATTCTTAGTACAGTTCTGTTCCTTTTTTGCCTAACAATGTCAAATTTTCCAATTTGCCTTGGTTCGATGGGCACCTTATTCGACTCAAAAATAAAAAATCTAAAGCTTGGAAATTATATGTGCGAAGAAAATCAGCTTACCACTATAATCGATACTTGATCTTGCGTCGGTGTTACAATGCTCAACTGCCACTGCCCATCACAATTACATAATTTCAATGAAGTCAAAACTTCGAAATAATCCTAAACAATTTTGGAACTACGTTAATACTAAAAGAAAATCCAGCATTGTTCCCGGTATGATGAGTGATGGCTTCCTATCGTCTGATAATCCCTCAGTCATTGCTAATATGTTTGCTGAGTTTTTTGAGTCGTCTTTTACTTGTAGTAATGTAAATGTTTCTAATTTATTTTCTGATTGTGTCTCTGTTGACTCTACCCTCAATGTTGATATTCCCCTTGTAACCGAGCATGAGGTTCTTAAGTACCTATCTAAATTGGACAATTGTTACTCGCCGGGACCTGATGGAGTTCCTACCTGTGTCCTGAAGTACTGTCGTGACTCCTTGGCATTGCCTCTTACTCATCTATTTAACTTGTCACTTCAATCCTTTAACTTCCCCATTCTATGGAGGCAGGCATTTATTATTCCTATACATAAGAAGGGCAATCGTGATTTAATCTGCAATTATCGCCCGGTCGCTAAATTGTCGTCTGTTCCCAAATTGTTTGAATTAATCGTTTATGATCATTTGTACTTCTATTGTAAATCTATTATTTCTACAAAACAACACGGTTTTGTTAAGGGTAGATCCACTACCTCTAATCTGGTATCTTTTGTTTCTTTTGCTCTGGAAACTATGGAAAATGGAAATAGAGTTGACTGTGTGTATACAGACTTTAGCAAAGCTTTTGACAAAGTCTCCCATGAGGCCTTATTGTCAAAGCTTTCTAAAATGGGAATACTGCCGAGGCTTCTGCTATGGTTGGAATCCTATCTTGTCGATCGTTCAGAAAACGTACTTTTTAAGTCGACCCTATCTAAAACAATTTGAGTCACCTCTGGAGTACCACAGGGTAGCCATCTTGGCCCGTTATTGTTTATTTTATTCATTAATGACCTGCAAGATGTTATATCAAGCTCAGAAATTCTTATTTATGCTGATGACGTTAAAATTTTTAGAAAAATAACCTGCCCTGACGATTGTAGCTTGCTACAGGAGGATTTAGGTCGTTTTGTTCATTGGTGTGATCTTAATAATTTATTCCTAAATGTTAATAAGTGTTTTGTCATGTCATTTTCTCGTAAGGTTGTCGATTTTGGTTTTAACTATCGTCTGTCTAACTCGCTTTTACCTTATACTGACCATGTTTCTGATCTTGGTGTTCTTCTTGACAGCAAACTTGATTTCGGACTTCATATTGACTCTCTAATAAATAAAAGTAATTCTGTTTTGGGCTTCATTAGACGCTGGTCTAAGGAATTATGCGATCCTTACGTCTTAAAGTCGTTATACATTGGACTGGTTAGACCTATTCTGGAATATGCTAGTGTGGTATGGTCTCCCTACTATGCGTGCCACATTTCTCGAATCGAGGCAGTACAAAAACGTTTCCTTCGTTTTGCCTTAAGAAGACTACCGTGGGACAATTCTCAGGAACTCCCACCTTACTTGAATAGGCTGAAGTTGTTGAATTTGCAGACACTGGAGCACCGACGCGAGATTTCCAATACCCTTTACATTCATAAATTGTTAATTGGCGAGACTGATTGTCCTGAATTGCTTTCTTCGCTTCTTATTAACATTAAGCCGTATAATCTCAGAAACGCTGACATTTTACAGGGTCCAACTCATCGAACCAACTATGGCAGGTCTGGTCCTATCAGCTCTTTAATAACTGTGTACAACAAAAATTATCCCTCGCTTGATTTTAACGAGAATATATCACAAATTAGAAATAGGCTTAAAAATAATTAACTACTTTTATGTTGCATTTTAAGATTTTTTTTTGTATATTCTATTGTACAGTCAGGGCGGTTGTCTGTTGGCTAATGAAATAAATAAATAAATTGTCGAGTTATCCGCTACAATCTTGTCGCCTGGGCAGGGTGCATTCTTTTCATTTCACGCACCCCTACTGCCTGCTGCTATTAATTCTTGCACCACTTTCATTTTTTCCAGATGGGTGTCTCCAATTCCAGGATAGAAAAATCCCACTATACCGGCGCTAATTAAGCGCCAAGAAACTTTAAATTTTGTTTGCCGGTTATAAAAATAAAGAAGGCTGCCACAAACCCAAATCAACAAAAAGCAGGTCTCCTCTTCCTTTCCTGTCAACCGATTCTATGTTTACTCTTGATTTTTTTACTCTGTCCCTGCTGTCCTGGTTTACCAGTGCAACTAGATGGCAGATGCAACGCCTTCCGAGTTGTCCATCTGCGCAGGGACAGAGTGTACCAATTCCACAAGTGATATCCCCCGAAGGCCTAGCAACTCCTCGTCGGACAAGTTCCCGGATCTACTTGGTCCCCACATGAAGTCCGTATATGGACTTCCCGTCAAATTGTCGCCTCCAACGCCGCTCGAGCCCGTTCCGTACTTAATAATTCCCCCGGTCAGGGGTGCGAGCAAAAATTGGCCGCCCTGATGAGGCACTCAAAGCTGGACTCACCATTTTGTTTGTTTGCCAGTTGATCCATCGAAGCCGCCGCCTGGCGGGATGGAGCCGCTAGACTAAGATCCCAATTATGCCGTCGTTCCTAGTGCCTGCAACAGCCCACTCAATCCAACGGATCCAATCTGGGATGCCCAAAGAGCGTCCTCGAGGCCCGAAATCACAAGACTGCAAGTTTTTTTAAATAGGGGAGCCAATGCCCCTGTCCAAGTCCGAAAGCACATTCGCTCGATGTTGGAGTCCCGCTGCCGTCGCCGATGCTGCCTCGTCCTAGAAACCAAGGCGTCCAACGCCTCCCGGAGGTGGCCATTATCAGCGTCAGACGTCTTAAATCCGATCGACCCGCCATTGTCCACCACCAAAAGTATCCAAAGTCCCAACCTAAGTTCCTTTATGGGAAATTGGGTCTAAAAAGAATCGAAACTCAGGCACAAACTCAATTCAAATTATTTTCTTTTATTATAAAAAAACTTAAGCCGATCAAGAAAGGTCTTACTTAATTCGTGTCTAAGACAAGAGTGAGACATATTTTAATTCGATTATTTTCTCTTCTACTTTTTCCCTAGAAAAATGAAATATTATATCAATGTGTTTAGATCTTTTGTGGCTCGTGGGATTTGTCGCAATACTAATACACCCATTGTTGTCTTCATAAATAGTCACTGGCCCAGGACCAATAAATCCCGTGAAGATCACACCATCAATCCGTGAAATTTCTCAACGAGAGGACGACGAAGCCCAGGACCACACCAGCCATAGCTTTAGATAAGAACTTACCAAATCCCAATGCTCTACCCCTTCCTTAAAATTCCATTCCTAAGCAGGTCAATCCATTTTACAAGTTATAATACGAGTATAGGAAAATAAACCACAATAAAGTATATAGATGTAGGTTTTCTAGATTTTTATGCAATGTGAGACTGGAACGCGAGCGCGCTAAGGATGGGGAAAAATTAATTTTTTATTTATTCCAATAAATAAATAAATTATTTTTTTAATTAAACATTTTTAATGCGAGAGAGTTGTCCTTAAAAAAATTAAAAAAATAATTGTTTGTATCGTGTAGTTTATCGTTGGAAAGGTTTCAAGGACTCCGAAATAATTTTTGGTGAATTAGTTATAAATATATATATATCCCAAAATATGTGAGAAAATACCGTTCCAGCCGGTGAAGGAGTCAAAGATAGCAGGAAAATTGCAACATTTTTCGTCAGTTTAATAATTTTACTTGATTTAAATTTAGATGCATTTAAATTCCGTCGAATGATCAAGTTTTGGCACGGCAAGTAATAAGCTATACGGTGAGGAATGGGAATAGCAGGATAGGTGTTTTGGAGGATAAAGAATGGTTGTAATTGGACTTAAATTTCATGAAGTTTCCACGGCTAAACTATCGATTTGAATGCAAATTGGCAGAGAGGTGGCTTGAAATTCAGGGATAATTATAAAATATATTTTGTACTATGTGAGAATATCGCGAAGAGCTAGTATACAAATTATTAAATTTTACTTAATCCTACATCGAGGTATCTCTCTTCTGTGCTTTAAAATACAATTTATTGAATATATAATATTTATTACATATACACAAAAATGTACGTATACATTTATATTTGAACTCATTGCATACTATAAAAACCTTTTATTTGATACACATATTTAGTTTTCTCATGAATTTTACAACCTATAGCACTAAGGCGAATTTAATGGCACTTCATTTATTAAAATCCATTAAGCCGTTTAAGATTCAAAGCGCGGCAAAAAAAAACAAACATTTTTTGATATAGGTATACATACACCTGAAAAGCATTACCCTCCTTCTGATGCAATCCAGTAAGTATGAAGGGTCGTTACAGCGTTTCTTTTAAATCCAATAAATTTGTAAGTTTCATATCTAAAGTAACTCCTAGGTCTGAATAATTTAGGACTTTTTCTAAGTGTATATCCTTAATTTTGAAAGTGAAATGAATCTGTCTGCGGTCAAGAAGATAAGAATTCGGCCAACATAGTTTAGATGAATGGATTCACATAATTTCTAATTTTATCCAAATAGAATTATGAATTTTTCAAAAATATTTTATCACCTATACTTTTAGAAAATACAAAAAATACGTAAACTAAGGCTATCACCTACAACACAAAAATATTGAATGATACTCATTCTACAAACTTTTTAAAACAGATGCATAGCTACACTTGAAAAAACACATTAAATTAAAACAACTTGTTCACCAATTGTCGAAAAACGAACCGAAATTGTGTTACTACCCTAGTCATCGCACGGGTCGGTTATTTGGCTTCATTTTCGGAAGAATGATAGATTGCATTTATGATGTGGCAAAAAAATTCTTGGAATGCAAGATATTTCTGTTTTTATGGAATCTTGAAATGTAGGACTTAGACTTCTAAAACTTTCTAAGTTAAGCAAACTATTTATAGATATAACAACTGCACTAGATACGAATTAAATTCATTCCATTCACCATACTGTTAATAAGCAATTGATAATAACGATAATATGACGTCGGAAACTTAAAATAATATTGGTTCTTTGATATTCCAAAACTTATTATTTTTACAAATGAAAACGCGATGAATTTAGAAGATCGAATAGAGATTAAAATTAAAAAAATCTTTAAAAGAATAAATATCAAAATGTTTGATACGGTGAGGGAAATTCTCTAGCAATTTTTATAATTTACAATAAAATATTATTCAGAAAATGCGCTCTGTGCTGCGCTCATTAAATTATAAACCATTTATACACAGCTTACTGAAAAAACTGCACTATCCAGTGGGAATCGGAGTCATATAATAAATAGATTTGCTTGTTTACAAAGAAGCAGTTTTGGAGTTGTCTGCTCAAGCCAAGATTATTGAGACAAAAATAAATGTTTGCTGTTAAGGTTTAAAATAATCGGTCAAGAGCGAATCGGGTTCGCATCATCAGGTGTCCGTTCCGAATTTTTATCAACAAGCAGCCTATTAGTAAAAACCTTATTGTTTAGTTTATTATTAATTTATTTATTTATTCCTCATATTAAAAAAAGAACGAATTTAATTGTTTTGAACGAATACAAATTGCAATATTCGCGTTCGCGTTCGATAAGAATTTTGAGAAGAGACCTGGTGTGCCACAAGGCACTCTCGGTTTTAGTTCGGTGTTCGATGACTGAGTAAAAATACCATATGTATCATTTATATATATATATATATATCATTGACAAATGTTCAAATCAATTATATGTTTAGTGTAAGCACGAACAAATCCTTTTAAACATGTTTATTTTAAATATGAACTCGCTTCGCATTAAATCACACACGCCCTGTAGCGCCACAAGTTTTTTAGCGACTCACTCGCGCTAATAATTGGCCATACTCCAAAATGTTCCGAGGTAAAGTTTTAAGCGGCGAAGAAAACAATTCAACCAAAATATTAGCATAGTAGGGGCAACTAAGAAGATTACAACTAAGGAAATTGGCTATTCTAGATGTAATATTTACGAATAGGGCAAGAACTATGGAAAGGATACATATATGTATCAAGAAGAGGCAATACTAAAAATAATCAAATTTCTTTAGAATAAATTGGAAATAGACTGAGCGTTGTTCAAACAGTTTCAAGGTTATATTTGTCAATTACCAAACGACATGTTCAATAGATTTTAAAAAGCCGTTTTTCAAGTTCCCACGTCCCATACAAAATAATCATAAAATTGCTAAAATTATTAATTTCGCGAAAATTGCTTAATTTTTATTCGGTTTTTTGCTAAATATCCTCTAATTATTTTATTTCCAATTAATTAAGCCCAAAAAACCGCTCCTAGAGGCCGTATTTTAGGAAATGGCAATTTTAAGTTCCCACGCCCCATACAAAATAAACAAAAAATTGTTAAAATTACTAATTTCGCGAAAATTGCTCAATTTCTATTCGGTTTTTTGCTAAATATCCTCTAATTATTTTATTTCCAATTAATTGAGCCAAAAAACCGCTCCTATAGGCCGCATTTTAGAAAATGGCAATTTCAAGTTCCCACGCCCCATACAAAAAAGAAACCTAAAATTGCGAAAATTACTAATTTCGCGAAAATTGCTTAATTTCTATTCGATTTTTTGCTAAATATCCCCTAATTATTTTATTTCCAATTAATTGAGCCCAAAAAAACGCTCCTAGAGGCCGTATTTTAGAAAATGGCAATTTCAAGTTCCAACGCCCCATACAAAACAAACAAAAAATTGTTAAAATTACTAATTTCGCGAAAATTGCTTAATTTCCATTCGGGTTTTTACTAAATATCCTCTAATTATTTTATTTCCAATTAATTGAGCCCAAAAAACCGCTCCTAGAGGCCGTATTTTAGGAAATGGCAATTTTAAGTTCCCACGCCCCATACAAAATAAACAAAAAATTGTTAAAATTACTAATTTCGCGAAAATTGCTCAATTTCTATTCGGTTTTTTGCTAAATATCCTCTAATTATTTTATTTCCAATTAATTGAGCCAAAAAACCGCTCCTATAGGCCGCATTTTAGAAAATGGCAATTTCAAGTTCCCACGCCCCATACAAAAAAGAAACCTAAAATTGCGAAAATTACTAATTTCGCGAAAATTGCTTAATTTCTATTCGGTTTTTTGCTAAATATCCCCTAATTATTTTATTTCCAATTAATTGAGCCCAAAAAAACGCTCCTAGAGGCCGTATTTTAGAAAATGGCAATTTCAAGTTCCAACGCCCCATACAAAACAAACAAAAAATTGTTAAAATTACTAATTTCGCGAAAATTGCTTAATTTCCATTCGGGTTTTTACTAAATATCCTCTAATTATTTTATTTCCAATTAATTGAGCCCAAAAAACCGCTCCTGGAGGCCGTATTTTAGAAAATGGCAAATTCAAGTTCACACGCCCCATCCAAAAAAGAAACCTAAAATTGCGAAAATTACTAATCTCGCGAAAATTGCTTAATTTCTATTCGGTTTTTTGCTAAATATCCTCTAATTATTTTATTTCCAATTAATTGAGCCCAAAACCGCTCCTAGAAGCCGCATTTTAGAAAATTGCAATTTCAAGTTCCCACGCCCCTACAAAAAAGAAACCTAAAATTGCGAAAATTACTAATTTCGCGAAAATTGCTTAATTTCTATTCGGTTTTTTGCTAAATATCCTCTAATTATTTTATTTCCAATTAATTCAGCCCAAAAAACCGCTCCTAGAGGCCGTATTTTAGAAAATGGCAATTTCAAGTTCCCACGCCCCATATAAAAAATAAACAAAAAATTGCTAAAATTACTAATTTCGCGAAAATTGCTTAATTTCTATTCGTTTTTTTGCTAAATATCCTCTAATTATTTTATTTCCAATTAATTGAGCCCAAAACCGCTCCTAGAAGCCGCATTTTAGAAAATTGCAATTTCAAGTTCCCACGCCCCATACAAAAAATAAACCTAAAATTGCGAAAATTACTAATTTCGCGAAAATTGCTTAATTTCTATTCGGTTTTTTGCTACATATCCTCTAATTATTTTATTTCCAATTAATTGAGCCCAAAAAACCGCTCCTAGAGGCCGTATTTTAGAAAATGGCAATTTCAAGTTCACACGCCCCATACAAAAAAGAAACAAAAAATTGTTAAAATTACTAATTTAGCGAAAATTGTTTAATTTCTATTCAGGTTTTTGCTAAATATCCTCTAATTATTTTATTTCCAATTAATTGAGCCAAAAAACCGCTCCTAGAGGCCGTATTTTAGAAAATGGCAATTTCAAGTTCCCACGCCCCATACAAAAAAGAAACCTAAAATTGCGAAAATTACTAATTTCGCGAAAATTGCTTAATTTCTATTCGGTTTTTTGCTAAATATCCTCTAATTATTTTATTTCCAATTAATTGAGCCCAAAAAACCGCTCCTAGAGGCCGTATATTAGAAAATGGCAATTTCAAATTCCCACGTCCCATACAAAATAAACAAAAAATTGTTAAAATTACTAATTTCGCGAAAATTGTTTAATTTCTATACAGGTTTTTGCTAAATATCCTCTAATTATTTTATTTTCAATTAATTGAGCCCAAAAAATCGCTCCTAGAGGCCGTATTTTAAAAAATGGCAATTTCAAGTTCCCACATCCCTTACAAAATAAACAAAAAATTGTTAAAATTACTAATTTCGCGAAGATTGCTTAATTTCTATTCGGTTTTTTGCTAAATATCCTCTAATTATTTTATTTCCAATTAATTGAGCCCAGAAAACCGCTCCTAGAAGCCGTATTTTAGAAAATGGCAATTTCAAGTTCCCACGCCCCATACAAAAAAGAAACCTAAAATTGCGAAAATTGCTTAATTTCTATTCGGTTTTTTGCTAAATATCCTCTAATTATTTTATTTTCAATTAATTGAGCCCAGAAAACCGCTCCTAGAAGCCGTATTTTAGAAAATGGCAATTTCAAGTTCCCACGCCCCATACCAAAACCTAAAATTGCGAAAATTACTAATTTCGCGAAAATTGCTTAATTTCTATTCGATTTTTTGCTAAATATCCCCTAATTATTTTATTTCCAATTAATTGAGCCCAAAAAAACGCTCCTAGAGGCCGTATTTTAGAAAATGGCAATTTCAAGTTCCAACGCCCCATACAAAACAAACAAAAAATTGTTAAAATTACTAATTTCGCGAAAATTGCTTAATTTCCATTCGGGTTTTTACTAAATATCCTCTAATTATTTTATTTCCAATTAATTGAGCCCAAAAAACCGCTCCTAGAGGCCGTATTTTAGGAAATGGCAATTTTAAGTTCCCACGCCCCATACAAAATAAACAAAAAATTGTTAAAATTACTAATTTCGCGAAAATTGCTTAATTTCTATTCGGTTTTTTGCTAAATATCCCCTAATTATTTTATTTCCAATTAATTGAGCCCAAAAAAACGCTCCTAGAGGCCGTATTTTAGAAAATGGCAATTTCAAGTTCCAACGCCCCATACAAAACAAACAAAAAATTGTTAAAATTACTAATTTCGCGAAAATTGCTTAATTTCCATTCGGGTTTTTACTAAATATCCTCTAATTATTTTATTTCCAATTAATTGAGCCCAAAAAACCGCTCCTGGAGGCCGTATTTTAGAAAATGGCAATTTCAAGTTCACACGCCCCATCCAAAAAAGAAACCTAAAATTGCGAAAATTACTAATCTCGCGAAAATTGCTTAATTTCTATTCGGTTTTTTGCTAAATATCCTCTAATTATTTTATTTCCAATTAATTGAGCCCAAAACCGCTCCTAGAAGCCGCATTTTAGAAAATTGCAATTTCAAGTTCCCACGCCCCTACAAAAAAGAAACCTAAAATTGCGAAAATTACTAATTTCGCGAAAATTGCTTAATTTCTATTCGGTTTTTTGCTAAATATCCTCTAATTATTTTATTTCCAATTAATTGAGCCCAAAAAACCGCTCCTAGAGGCCGTATTTTAGAAAATGGCAATTTCAAGTTCCCACGCCCCATATAAAAAATAAACAAAAAATTGCTAAAATTACTAATTTCGCGAAAATTGCTTAATTTCTATTCGGTTTTTTGCTAAATATCCTCTAATTATTTTATTTTCAATTAATTGAGCCTAAAAAATCGCTCCTAGAGGCCGTATTTTAAAAAATGGCAATTTCAAGTTCCCACATCCCATACAAAATAAACAAAAAATTGTTAAAATTACTAATTTCGCGAAGATTGCTTAATTTCTATTCGGTTTTTTGCTAAATATCCTCTAATTATTTTATTTCCAATTAATTGAGCCCAGAAAACCGCTCCTAGAAGCCGTATTTTAGAAAATGGCAATTTCAAGTTCCCACGCCCCATACAAAAAAGAAACCTAAAATTGCGAAAATTGCTTAATTTCTATTCGGTTTTTTGCTAAATATCCTCTAATTATTTTATTTTCAATTAATTGAGCCCAGAAAACCGCTCCTAGAAGCCGTATTTTAGAAAATGGCAATTTCAAGTTCCCACGCCCCATACCAAAACCTAAAATTGCGAAAATTACTAAATTCGCGAAAATTGCTTAATTTCTATTCGGTTTTTTGCTAAATATCCTCTAATTATTTTATTTCCAATTAATTGAGCCCAAAAAACCGCTCCTAGAGACCGTATTTTAGAAAATGGCAATTTCAAGTTCCCACGTCCCATACAAAATAAACAAAAAATTGTTAAAATTACTAATTTCGCGAAAATTGCTTAATTTCTATTCGGTTTTTTGCTAAATATCCTCTAATTATTTTATTTCCAATTAATTGAGCCCAAAACCGCTCCTAGAAGCCGCATTTTAGAAAATTGCAATTTCAAGTTCCCACGCCCCATACAAAAAATAAACCTAAAATTGCGAAAATTACTAATTTCGCGAAAATTGCTTAATTTCTATTCGGTTTTTTGCTAAATATCCTCTAATTATTTTATTTCCAATTAATTGAGCCCAAAAAACCGCTCCTAGAGGCCGTATTTTAGAAAATGGCAATTTCAAGTTCCCACGCCCCATACAAAAAAGAAACAAAAAATTGTTAAAATTACTAATTTCGCGAAAATTGTTTAATTTCTATTCAGTTTTTTGCTAAATATCCTCTAATTATTTTATTTCCAATTAATTGAGCCCAAAAAACCGCTCCTAGAGGCCGCATTTTAGAAAATGGCAATTTCAAGTTCCCACACCCCTACAAAAAAGAAACCTAAAATTGCGTAAATTACTAATTTCGCGAAAATTGCTTAATTTCTATTCGGTTTTTTGCTAAATATCCTCTAATTATTTTATTTCCAATTAATTGAGCCAAAAAACCGATTCTAGAGGCCGTATTTTAGAAAATGGCAATTTCAAGTTCCCACGCCCCATACAAAAAAGAAACCTAAAATTGCTAAAATTACTAATTTAGCGAAAATTGTTTAATTTCTATACAGGTTTTTGCTAAATATCCTCTAATTATTTTATTTTCAATTAATTGAGCCCAAAAAATCGCTCCTAGAGGCCGTATTTTAAAAAATGGCAATTTCAAGTTCCCACGTCCCATACAAAATAAACAAAAAATTGTTAAAATTACTAATTTCGCGAAGATTGCTTAATTTCTATTCGGTTTTTTGCTAAATATCCTCTAATTATTTTATTTCCAATTAATTGAGCCCAGAAAACCGCTCCTAGAGGCCGTATTTTAGAAAATGGCATTTTCAAGTCCCACGCCCCATACAAAAAAGAAACCTAAAATTGCTAAAATTACTAATTTAGCGAAAATTGTTTAATTTCTATACAGGTTTTTGCAAAATATCCTCTAATTATTTTATTTTCAATTAATTGAGCCCAAAAAATCGCTCCTAGAGGCCGTATTTTAAAAAATGGCAATTTCAAGTTCCCACGTCCCATACAAAATAAACAAAAAATTGTTAAAATTACTAATTTCGCGAAAATTGCTTAATTTCTATTCGGTTTTTTGCTAAATATCCTCTAATTATTTTATTTCCAATTAATTGAGCCAAAAAACCGGTTCTAGAGGCCGTATTTTAGAAAATGGCAATTTCAAGTTCCCACGCCCCATATAAAAAATAAACAAAAAATTGCTAAAATTACTAATTTAGCGAAAATTGTTTAATTTCTATACAGCTTTTTGCTAAATATCCTCTAATTATTTTATTTTCAATTAATTGAGCCCAAAAAATCGCTCCTAGAGGCGGCATTTTAAAAAATGGCAATTTCAAGTTCCCACGTCCCATACAAAATAAACAAAAAATTGTTAAAATTACTAATTTCGCGAAAATTGCTTAATTTCTATTCGGTTTTTTGCTAAATATCCTCTAATTATTTTATTTCCAATTAATTGAGCCCAAAACCGCTCCTAGAAGCCGCATTTTAGAAAATTGCAATTTCAAGTTCCCACGCCCCATACAAAAAATAAACCTAAAATTGCGAAAATTACTAATTTCGCGAAAATTGCTTAATTTCTATTCGGTTTTTTGCTACATATCCTCTAATTATTTTATTTCCAATTAATTGAGCCCAAAAAACCGCTCCTAGAGGCCGTATTTTAGAAAATGGCAATTTCAAGTTCACACGCCCCATACAAAAAAGAAACAAAAAATTGTTAAAATTACTAATTTAGCGAAAATTGTTTAATTTCTATTCAGGTTTTTGCTAAATATCCTCTAATTATTTTATTTCCAATTAATTGAGCCAAAAAACCGCTCCTAGAGGCCGTATTTTAGAAAATGGCAATTTCAAGTTCACACGCCCCATACAAAAAAGAAACAAAAAATTGTTAAAATTACTAATTTAGCGAAAATTGTTTAATTTCTATTCAGGTTTTTGCTAAATATCCTCTAATTATTTTATTTCCAATTAATTGAGCCAAAAAACCGCTCCTAGAGGCCGTATTTTAGAAAATGGCAATTTCAAGTTCCCACGCCCCATACAAAAAAGAAACCTAAAATTGCGAAAATTACTAATTTCGCGAAAATTGCTTAATTTCTATTCGGTTTTTTGCTAAATATCCTCTAATTATTTTATTTCCAATTAATTGAGCCCAAAAAACCGCTCCTAGAGGCCGTATTTTAGAAAATGGCAATTTCAAATTCCCACGTCCCATACAAAATAAACAAAAAATTGTTAAAATTACTAATTTCGCGAAAATTGTTTAATTTCTATACAGGTTTTTGCTAAATATCCTCTAATTATTTTATTTTCAATTAATTGAGCCCAAAAAATCGCTCCTAGAGGCCGTATTTTAAAAAATGGCAATTTCAAGTTCCCACATCCCATACAAAATAAACAAAAAATTGTTAAAATTACTAATTTCGCGAAGATTGCTTAATTTCTATTCGGTTTTTTGCTAAATATCCTCTAATTATTTTATTTCCAATTAATTGAGCCCAGAAAACCGCTCCTAGAAGCCGTATTTTAGAAAATGGCAATTTCAAGTTCCCACGCCCCATACCAAAACCTAAAATTGCGAAAATTACTAATTTAGCGAAAATTGTTTAATTTCTATTCAGGTTTTTGCTAAATATCCTCTAATTATTTTATTTCCAATTAATTGAGCCAAAAAACCGCTCCTAGAGGCCGTATTTTAGAAAATGGCAATTTCAAGTTCACACGCCCCATACAAAAAAGAAACAAAAAATTGTTAAAATTACTAATTTAGCGAAAATTGTTTAATTTCTATTCAGGTTTTTGCTAAATATCCTCTAATTATTTTATTTCCAATTAATTGAGCCAAAAAACCGCTCCTAGAGGCCGTATTTTAGAAAATGGCAATTTCAAGTTCCCACGCCCCATACAAAAAAGAAACCTAAAATTGCGATAATTACTAAGTTCGCGAAATTGCTTAATTTCTATTCGGTTTTTTGCTAAATATCCTCTAATTATTTTATTTCCAATTAATTAAGCCCAAAAAACCGCTCCTAGAGGCCGTATTTTAGAAAATGGCAATTTCAAGTTCCCACGCCCCATACAAAAAAGAAACCTAAAATTGCGATAATTACTAATTTCGCGAAAATTGCTTAATTTCTATTCGATTTTTTGCTAAATATCCTCTAATTATTTTATTTCCAATTAATTGAGCCCAAAAAACCGCTCCTAGAGGCCGTATTTTAGAAAATGGCAATTTCAAGTTCCCACGTCCCATACAAAATAAACAAAAAATTGTTAAAATTACTAATTTCGCGAAAATTGCTTAATTTCTATTCGGTTTTTTGCTAAATATCCTCTAATTATTTTATTTTCAATTAATTGAGCCCAAAAAACCACTCCTAGAGGCCGTATTTTAGAAAATGGCAATTTCAAGTTCCCACGTCCCATACAAAAAAGAAACCTAAAATTGGGATAATTACTAATTTCGCGAAAATTGCTTAATTTCTATTCGGTTTTTTGCTAAATATCCTCTAATTATTTTATTTCCAATTAATTGAGCCCAAAAAACCGCTCCTAGAGGCCGTATTTTAGAAAATGGCAATTTCAAGTTCCCACGTCCCATACAAAATAAACAAAAAATTGTTAAAATTACTAATTTCGCGAAAATTGCTTAATTTCTATTCGGTTTTTTGCTAAATATCCTCTAATTATTTTATTTTCAATTAATTGAGCCCAAAAAACCACTCCTAGAGGCCGTATTTTAGAAAATGGCAATTTCAAGTTCCCACGCCCCATACAAAAAAGAAACCTAAAATTGCGATAATTACTAATTTCGCGAAAATTGCTTAATTTCTATTCGGTTTTTTGCTAAATATCCTCTAATTATTTTATTTCCAATTAATTGAGCCCAAAAAACCGCTCCTAGAGGCCGTATTTTAGAAAATGGCAATTTCAAGTTCCCACGTCCCATACAAAATAAACAAAAAATTGTTAAAATTACTAATTTCGCGAAAATTGCTTAATTTCTATTCGGTTTTTTGCTAAATATCCTCTAATTATTGTATTTCCAATTAATTGAGCCTAAAAAACCGCTCCTGGAGGCCGTATTTTAGAAAATGGCAATTTCAAGTTCCCACGCCCCATCCAAAAAAGAAACCTAAAATTGTTAAAATTACTAATTTCGCGAAAATTGCTTAATTTCTATTCGGTTTTTTAATAAATATCCTCTAAATATTTTATTTCCAATTAATTGAGTCCAAAAAACCGCTCCTAGAGGCCGTATTTTAGAATATGGCAATTTCAAGTTCCCAAGTCCCATACAAAATAAACTTAAAATTGCTAAAATTATTAATTTCGCGAAAATTGCTGCATTTTTATTCGGTTTTTTGCTAAATATCCTCTAATTATTTTATTTCCAATTAATTGAGCCCAAAAAACCGCTCCTAGAGGCCGTATCTTAGAAAATGGCAATTTCAAGTTCCCACGCCCCATACCAAAACCTAAAATTGCGAAAATTACTAATTTCGCGAAAATTGCTTAATTTCTATTCGGTTTTTTGCTAAATATCCTCTAATTATTTTATTTCCAATTAATTGAGCCCAAAAAACCGCTCCTAGAGGCCGTATTTTAGAAAATGGCAATTTCAAGTTCCCACGCCCCATACAAAAAAGAAACCTAAAATTGCGAAAATTACTAATTTCGCGAAAATTGCTTAATTTCTATTCGGTTTTTTGCTAAATATCCTCTAATTATTTTATTTCCAATTAATTGAGCCCAAAAAACCGCTCCTAGAGGCCGTATTTTAGAAAATGGCAATTTCAAGTTCCCACGCCCCATACAAAAAAGAAACCTAAAATTGCGATAATTACTAATTTCGCGAAAATTGCTTAATTTCTATTCGGTTTTTTGCTAAATATCCTCTAATTATTTTATTTCCAATTAATTGAGCCCAAAAAATCGCTCCTAGAGGCCGTATTTTAGAAAATGGCAATTTCAAGTTCCCACGTCCCATACAAAATAAACAAAAAATTGTTAAAATTACTAATTTCGCGAAAATTGCTTAATTTCTATTCGGTTTTTTGCTAAATATCCTCTAATTATTTTATTTCCAATTAATTGAGCCCAAAAAACCACTCCTAGAGGCCGTATTTTAGAAAATGGCAATTTCAAGTTCCCACGTCCCATACAAAATAAACAAAAAATTGTTAAAATTACTAATTTCGCGAAAATTGCTTAATTTCTATTCGGTTTTTTGCTAAATATCCTCTAATTATTTTATTTCCAATTAATTGAGCCCAAAAAACCGCTCCTATAGGCCGTATTTTAGAAAATGGCAATTTCAAGTTCCCACGCCCCATACAAAAAAGAAACCTAAAATTGCGATAATTACTAATTTCGCGAAAATTGCTTAATTTCTATTCGATTTTTTGCTAAATATCCTCTAATTATTTTATTTCCAATTAATTGAGCCCAAAAAACCGCTCCTAGAGGCCGTATTTTAGAAAATGGCAATTTCAAGTTCCCACGTCCCATACAAAATAAACAAAAAATTGTTAAAATTACTAATTTCGCGAAAATTGCTTAATTTCTATTCGGTTTTTTGCTAAATATCCTCTAATTATTTTATTTTCAATTAATTGAGCCCAAAAAACCACTCCTAGAGGCCGTATTTTAGAAAATGGCAATTTCAAGTTCCCACGTCCCATACAAAAAAGAAACCTAAAATTGGGATAATTACTAATTTCGCGAAAATTGCTTAATTTCTATTCGGTTTTTTGCTAAATATCCTCTAATTATTTTATTTCCAATTAATTGAGCCCAAAAAACCGCTCCTAGAGGCCGTATTTTAGAAAATGGCAATTTCAAGTTCCCACGTCCCATACAAAATAAACAAAAAATTGTTAAAATTACTAATTTCGCGAAAATTGCTTAATTTCTATTCGGTTTTTTGCTAAATATCCTCTAATTATTTTATTTTCAATTAATTGAGCCCAAAAAACCACTCCTAGAGGCCGTATTTTAGAAAATGGCAATTTCAAGTTCCCACGCCCCATACAAAAAAGAAACCTAAAATTGCGATAATTACTAATTTCGCGAAAATTGCTTAATTTCTATTCGGTTTTTTGCTAAATATCCTCTAATTATTTTATTTCCAATTAATTGAGCCCAAAAAACCGCTCCTAGAGGCCGTATTTTAGAAAATGGCAATTTCAAGTTCCCACGTCCCATACAAAATAAACAAAAAATTGTTAAAATTACTAATTTCGCGAAAATTGCTTAATTTCTATTCGGTTTTTTGCTAAATATCCTCTAATTATTGTATTTCCAATTAATTGAGCCTAAAAAACCGCTCCTGGAGGCCGTATTTTAGAAAATGGCAATTTCAAGTTCCCACGCCCCATCCAAAAAAGAAACCTAAAATTGTTAAAATTACTAATTTCGCGAAAATTGCTTAATTTCTATTCGGTTTTTTAATAAATATCCTCTAAATATTTTATTTCCAATTAATTGAGTCCAAAAAACCGCTCCTAGAGGCCGTATTTTAGAATATGGCAATTTCAAGTTCCCAAGTCCCATACAAAATAAACTTAAAATTGCTAAAATTATTAATTTCGCGAAAATTGCTGCATTTTTATTCGGTTTTTTGCTAAATATCCTCTAATTATTTTATTTCCAATTAATTGAGCCCAAAAAACCGCTCCTAGAGGCCGTATCTTAGAAAATGGCAATTTCAAGTTCCCACGCCCCATACCAAAACCTAAAATTGCGAAAATTACTAATTTCGCGAAAATTGCTTAATTTCTATTCGGTTTTTTGCTAAATATCCTCTAATTATTTTATTTCCAATTAATTGAGCCCAAAAAACCGCTCCTAGAGGCCGTATTTTAGAAAATGGCAATTTCAAGTTCCCACGCCCCATACAAAAAAGAAACCTAAAATTGCGAAAATTACTAATTTCGCGAAAATTGCTTAATTTCTATTCGGTTTTTTGCTAAATATCCTCTAATTATTTTATTTCCAATTAATTGAGCCCAAAAAACCGCTCCTAGAGGCCGTATTTTAGAAAATGGCAATTTCAAGTTCCCACGCCCCATACAAAAAAGAAACCTAAAATTGCGATAATTACTAATTTCGCGAAAATTGCTTAATTTCTATTCGGTTGTTTGCTAAATATCCTCTAATTATTTTATTTCCAATTAATTGAGCCCAAAAAACCGCTCCTAGAGGCCGTATTTTAGAAAATGGCAATTTCAAGTTCCCACGTCCCATACAAAATAAACAAAAAATTGTTAAAATTACTAATTTCGCGAAAATTGCTTAATTTCTATTCGGTTTTTTGCTAAATATCCTCTAATTATTTTATTTCCAATTAATTGAGCCCAAAAAACCACTCCTAGAGGCCGTATTTTAGAAAATGGCAATTTCAAGTTCCCACGTCCCATACAAAATAAACAAAAAATTGTTAAAATTACTAATTTCGCGAAAATTGCTTAATTTCTATTCGGTTTTTTGCTAAATATCCTCTAATTATTTTATTTCCAATTAATTGAGCCCAAAAAACCGCTCCTATAGGCCGTATTTTAGAAAATGGCAATTTCAAGTTCCCACGCCCCATACCAAAACCTAAAATTGCGAAAATTACTAATTTCGCGAAAATTGCTTAATTTCTATTTGGTTTTTTGCTAAATATCCTCTAATTATTTTATTTCCAATTAATTGAGCCCAAAAAACCGCTCCTAGAGGCTGTATTTTAGAAAATGGCAATTACAAGTTCCCACGCCCCATACAAAAAAGAAACCTAAAATTGCGAAAATTACTAATTTCGCGAAAATTGCTTAATTTCTATTCGGTTTTTTGCTAAATATCCTCTAATTATTTTATTTCCAATTAATTGAGCCCAAAAAACCACTCCTAGAGGCCGTATTTTAGAAAATGGCAATTTCAAGTTCCCACGCACCATACAAAAAAGAAACCTAAAATTGCGATAATTACTAATTTCGCGAAAATTGCTTAATTTCTATTCGGTTTTTTGCTAAATATCCTCTAATTATTTTATTTCCAATTAATTGAGCCCAAAAAACCGCTCCTAGAGGCCGTATTTTAGAAAATGGCAATTTCAAGTTCCCACGCCCCATACAAAAAAGAAACCTAAAATTGCGATAATTACTAATTTCGCGAAAATTGCTTAATTTCTATTCGGTTTTTTGCTAAATATCCTCTAATTATTTTATTTCCAATTAATTGAGCCCAAAAAACCGCTCCTAGAGGCCGTATTTTAGAAAATGGCAATTTCAAGTTCCCACGCCCCATACAAAAAAGAAACCTAAAATTGCGATAATTACTAATTTCGCGAAAATTGCTTAATTTCTATTCGGTTTTTTGCTAAATATCCTCTAATTATTTTATTTCCAATTAATTGAGCCCAAAAAACCGCTCCTATAGGCCGTATTTTAGAAAATGGCAATTTCAAGTTCCCACGCCCCATACCAAAACCTAAAATTGCGAAAATTACTAATTTCGCGAAAATTGCTTAATTTCTATTTGGTTTTTTGCTAAATATCCTCTAATTATTTTATTTCCAATTAATTGAGCCCAAAAAACCGCTCCTAGAGGCTGTATTTTAGAAAATGGCAATTACAAGTTCCCACGCCCCATACAAAAAAGAAACCTAAAATTGCGAAAATTACTAATTTCGCGAAAATTGCTTAATTTCTATTCGGTTTTTTGCTAAATATCCTCTAATTATTTTATTTCCAATTAATTGAGCCCAAAAAACCACTCCTAGAGGCCGTATTTTAGAAAATGGCAATTTCAAGTTCCCACGTCCCATACAAAATAAACAAAAAATTGTTAAAATTACTAATTTCGCGAAAATTGCTTAATTTCTATTCGGTTTTTTGCTAAATATCCTCTAATTATTTTATTTCCAATTAATTGAGCCCAAAAAACCGCTCCTATAGGCCGTATTTTAGAAAATGGCAATTTCAAGTTCCCACGCCCCATACCAAAACCTAAAATTGCGAAAATTACTAATTTCGCGAAAATTGCTTAATTTCTATTTGGTTTTTTGCTAAATATCCTCTAATTATTTTATTTCCAATTAATTGAGCCCAAAAAACCGCTCCTAGAGGCTGTATTTTAGAAAATGGCAATTACAAGTTCCCACGCCCCATACAAAAAAGAAACCTAAAATTGCGAAAATTACTAATTTCGCGAAAATTGCTTAATTTCTATTCGGTTTTTTGCTAAATATCCTCTAATTATTTTATTTCCAATTAATTGAGCCCAAAAAACCACTCCTAGAGGCCGTATTTTAGAAAATGGCAATTTCAAGTTCCCACGCCCCATACAAAAAAGAAACCTAAAATTGCGATAATTACTAATTTCGCGAAAATTGCTTAATTTCTATTCGGTTTTTTGCTAAATATCCTCTAATTATTTTATTTCCAATTAATTGAGCCCAAAAAACCGCTCCTAGAGGCCGTATTTTAGAAAATGGCAATTTCAAGTTCCCACGCCCCATACAAAAAAGAAACCTAAAATTGCGATAATTACTAATTTCGCGAAAATTGCTTAATTTCTATTCGGTTTTTTGCTAAATATCCTCTAATTATTTTATTTCCAATTAATTGAGCCCAAAAAACCACTCCTAGAGGCCGTATTTTAGAAAATGGCAATTTCAAGTTCCCACGTCCCATACAAAATAAACAACAAATTGTTAAAATTACTAATTTCGCGAAAATTGCTTAATTTCTATTCGGTTTTTTGCTAAATATCCTCTAATTATTTTATTTCCAATTAATTGAGCCCAAAAAACCGCTCCTAGAGGCCGTATTTTAGAAAATGGCAATTTCAAGTTCCCACGCCCCATACCAAAACCTAAAATTGCGATAATTACTAATTTCGCGAAAATTGCTTAATTTCTATTCGGTTTTTTGCTAAATATCCTCTAATTATTTTATTTCCAATTAATTGAGCCCAAAAAACCGCTCCTAGAGGCCGTATTTTAGAAAATGGCAATTTCAAGTTCCCACGCCCCATACAAAAAAGAAACCTAAAATTGCGATAATTACTAATTTCGCGAAAATTGCTTAATTTCTATTCGGTTTTTTGCTAAATATCCTCTAATTATTTTATTTCCAATTAATTGAGCCCAAAAAACCACTCCTAGAGGCCGTATTTTAGAAAATGGCAATTTCAAGTTCCCACGTCCCATACAAAATAAACAAAAAATTGTTAAAATTACTAATTTCGCGAAAATTGCTTAATTTCTATTCGGTTTTTTGCTAAATATCCTCTAATTATTTTATTTCCAATTAATTGAGCCCAAAAAACCGCTCCTAGAGGCCGTATTTTAGAAAATGGCAATTTCAAGTTCCCACGCCCCATACAAAAAAGAAACCTAAAATTGCGATAATTACTAATTTCGCGAAAATTGCTTAATTTCTATTCGGTTTTTTGCTAAATATCCTCTAATTATTTTATTTCCAATTAATTGAGCCCAAAAAACCACTCCTAGAGGCCGTATTTTAGAAAATGGCAATTTCAAGTTCCCACGCCCCATACAAAAAAGAAACCTAAAATTGCTAAAATTACTAATTTCGCGAAAATTGCTTAATTTCTATTCGGTTTTTTGCTAAATATCCTCTAATTATTTTATTTCCAATTAATTGAGCCCAAAAAACCGCTCCTAGAGGCCGTATTTTAGAAAATGGCAATTTCAAGTTCCCACGCCCCATACAAAAAAGAAACCTAAAATTGCGATAATTACTAATTTCGCGAAAATTGCTTAATTTCTATTCGGTTTTTTGCTAAATATCCTCTAATTATTTTATTTCCAATTAATTGAGCCCAAAAAACCACTCCTAGAGGCCGTATTTTAGAAAATGGCAATTTCAAGTTCCCACGTCCCATACAAAATAAACAACAAATTGTTAAAATTACTAATTTCGCGAAAATTGCTTAATTTCTATTCGGTTTTTTGCTAAATATCCTCTAATTATTTTATTTTCAATTAATTGAGCCCAAAAAACCACTCCTAGAGGCCGTATTTTAGAAAATGGCAATTTCAAGTTCCCACGCCCCATACAAAAAAGAAACCTAAAATTGCGATAATTACTAATTTCGCGAAAATTGCTTAATTTCTATTCGGTTTTTTGCTAAATATCCTCTAATTATTTTATTTTCAATTAATTGAGCCCAAAAAACCGCTCCTAGAGGCCGTATTTTAGAAAATGGCAATTTCAAGTTCCCACGCCCCATACCAAAACCTAAAATTGCGATAATTACTAATTTCGCGAAAATTGCTTAATTTCTATTCGGTTTTTTGCTAAATATCCTCTAATTATTTTATTTCCAATTAATTGAGCCCAAAAAACCGCTCCTAGAGGCCGTATTTTAGAAAATGGCAATTTCAAGTTCCCACGCCCCATACAAAAAAGAAACCTAAAATTGCGATAATTACTAATTTCGCGAAAATTGCTTAATTTCTATTCGGTTTTTTGCTAAATATCCTCTAATTATTTTATTTCCAATTAATTGAGCCCAAAAAAGCACTCCTAGAGGCCGTATTTTAGAAAATGGCAATTTCAAGTTCCCACGTCCCATACAAAATAAACAAAAAATTGTTAAAATTACTAATTTCGCGAAAATTGCTTAATTTCTATTCGGTTTTTTGCTAAATATCCTCTAATTATTTTATTTCCAATTAATTGAGCCCAAAAAACCGCTCCTAGAGGCCGTATTTTAGAAAATGGCAATTTCAAGTTCCCACGCCCCATACAAAAAAGAAACCTAAAATTGCGATAATTACTAATTTCGCGAAAATTGCTTAATTTCTATTCGGTTTTTTGCTAAATATCCTCTAATTATTTTATTTCCAATTAATTGAGCCCAAAAAACCGCTCCTAGAGGCCGTATTTTAGAAAATGGCAATTTCAAGTTCCCACGCCCCATACAAAAAAGAAACCTAAAATTGCGATAATTACTAATTTCGCGAAAATTGCTTAATTTCTATTCGGTTTTTTGCTAAATATCCTCTAATTATTTTATTTCCAATTAATTGAGCTCAAAAAACCACTCCTAGAGGCCGTATTTTAGAAAATGGCAATTTCAAGTTCCCACGTCCCATACAAAATAAACAACAAATTGTTAAAATTACTAATTTCGCGAAAATTGCTTAATTTCTATTCGGTTTTTTGCTAAATATCCTCTAACTATTTTATTTCCAATTAATTGAGCCCAAAAAACCACTCCTAGAGGCCTTATTTTAGAAAATGGCAATTTCAAGTTCCCACGTCCCATACAAAATAAACAACAAATTGTTAAAATTACTAATTTCGCGAAAATTGCTTAATTTCTATTCGGTTTTTTGCTAAATATCCTCTAATTCTTTTATTTCCAATTAATTGAGCCCAAAAAACCGCTCCTAGAGGCCGTATTTTAGAAAATGGCAATTTCAAGTTCCCACGTCCCATACAAAATAAACAAAAAATTGTTAAAATTACTAATTTCGCGAAAATTGCTTAATTTCTATTCGGTTTTTTGCTAAATATCCTCTAATTATTTTATTTCCAATTAATTGAGCCCAAAAAACCACTCCTAGAGGCCGTATTTTAGAAAATGGCAATTTCAAGTTCCCACGCCCCATACAAAAAAGAAACCTAAAATTGCGATAATTACTAATTTCGCGAAAATTGCTTAATTTCTATTCGGTTTTTTGCTAAATATCCTCTAATTATTTTATTTCCAATTAATTGAGCCCAAAAAACCGCTCCTAGAGGCCGTATTTTAGAAAATGGCAATTTCAAGTTCCCACGCCCCATACAAAAAAGAAACCTAAAATTGCGATAATTACTAATTTCGCGAAAATTGCTTAATTTCTATTCGGTTTTTTGCTAAATATCCTCTAATTATTTTATTTCCAATTAATTGAGCCCAAAAAAGCACTCCTAGAGGCCGTATTTTAGAAAATGGCAATTTCAAGTTCCCACGTCCCATACAAAATAAACAAAAAATTGTTAAAATTACTAATTTCGCGAAAATTGCTTAATTTCTATTCGGTTTTTTGCTAAATATCCTCTAATTATTTTATTTCCAATTAATTGAGCCCAAAAAACCGCTCCTAGAGGCCGTATTTTAGAAAATGGCAATTTCAAGTTCCCACGCCCCATACAAAAAAGAAACCTAAAATTGCGATAATTACTAATTTCGCGAAAATTGCTTAATTTCTATTCGGTTTTTTGCTAAATATCCTCTAATTATTTTATTTCCAATTAATTGAGCCCAAAAAACCGCTCCTAGAGGCCGTATTTTAGAAAATGGCAATTTCAAGTTCCCACGTCCCATACAAAATAAACAAAAAATTGTTAAAATTACTAATTTCGCGAAAATTGCTTAATTTCTATTCGGTTTTTTGCTAAATATCCTCTAATTATTTTATTTCCAATTAATTGAGCCCAAAAAACCGCTCCTGGAGGCCGTATTTTAGAAAATGGCAATTTCAAGTTCCCACGCCCCATCCAAAAAAGAAACCTAAAATTGTTAAAATTACTAATTTCGCGAAAATTGCTTAATTTCTATTCGGTTTTTTAATAAATATCCTCTAAATATTTTATTTCCAATTAATTGAGTCCAAAAAACCGCTCCTAGAGGCCGTATTTTAGAATATGGCAATTTCAAGTTCCCAAGTCCCATACAAAATAAACTTAAAATTGCTAAAATTATTAATTTCGCGAAAATTGCTGCATTTTTATTCGGTTTTTTGCTAAATATCCTCTAATTAATTTATGTCCTATTAAGTGAGCCCAAAAAACCGCTCCTAGAGGCCGTATCTTAGAAAATGGCAATTTCAAGTTCCCACGCCCCATACCAAAACCTAAAATTGTGAAAATTACTAATTTCGCGAAAATTGCTTAATTTCTATTCGGTTTTTTGCTAAATATCCTCTAATTATTTTATGTCCTATTAATTGAGCCCAAAAAACCGCTCCTAGAGGCCGTATCTTAGAAAATGGCAATTTCAAGTTCCCACGCCCCATACCAAAACCTAAAATTGTGAAAATTACTAATTTCGCGAAAATTGCTTAATTTCTATTCGGTTTTTTGCTAAATATCCTCTAATTATTTTATTTCCAATTAATTGAGCCCAAAAAACCGCTCCTAGAGGCCGTATTTTAGAAAATGGCAATTTCAAGTTCCCACGCCCCATACAAAAAAGAAACCTAAAATTGCGATAATTACTAATTTCGCGAAAATTGCTTAATTTCTATTCGGTTTTTTGCTAAATATCCTCTAATTATTTTATTTCCAATTAATTGAGCCCAAAAAACCACTCCTAGAGGCCGTATTTTAGAAAATGGCAATTTCAAGTTCCCACGTCCCATACAAAATAAACAACAAATTGTTAAAATTACTAATTTCGCGAAAATTGTTTAATTTCTATTCGGTTTTTTGCTAAATATCCTCTAATTATTTTATGTCCTATTAATTGAGCCCAAAAAACCGCTCCTAGAGGCCGTATCTTAGAAAATGGCAATTTCAAGTTCCCACGCTCCATACCAAAACCTAAAATTGTGAAAATTACTAATTTCGCGAAAATTGCTTAATTTCTATTCGGTTTTTTGCTAAATATCCTCTAATTATTTTATGTCCTATTATTTGAGCCCAAAAAACCGCTCCTAGAGGCCGTATCTTAGAAAATGGCAATTTCAAGTTCCCACGCCCCATACCAAAACCTAAAATTGTGAAAATTACTAATTTCGCGAAAATTGCTTAATTTCTATTCGGTTTTTTGCTAAATATCCTCTAATTATTTTATGTCCTATTAATTGAGCCCAAAAAACCGCTCCTAGAGGCCGTATCTTAGAAAATGGCAATTTCAAGTTCCCACGCCCCATACCAAAACCTAAAATTGTGAAAATTACTAATTTCGCGAAAATTGCTTAATTTCTATTCGGTTTTTTGCTAAATATCCTCTAATTATTTTATTTCCAATTAATTGAGCCCAAAAAACCGCTCCTAGAGGCCGTATTTTAGAAAATGGCAATTTCAAGTTCCCACGCCCCATACCAAAACCTAAAATTGTGAAAATTACTAATTTCGCGAAAATTGCCTAATTTCTATTCGGTTTTTTGCTAAATATCCTCTAATTATTTTATGTCCTATTAATTGAGCCCAAAAAACCGCTCCTAGAGGCCGTATCTTAGAAAATGGCAATTTCAAGTTCCCACGCCCCATACCAAAACCTAAAATTGCGAAAATTACTAATTTCGCGAAAATTGCTTAATTTCTATTCGGTTTTTTGCTAAATATCCTCTAATTATTTTATTTCCAATTAATTGAGCCCAAAAAACCGCTCCTAGAGGCCGTATTTTAGAAAATGGCAATTTCAAGTTCCCACGCCCCATACAAAAAAGAAACCTAAAATTGCTAAAATTACTAATTTCGCGAAAATTGCTTAATTTCTATTCGGTTTTTTGCTAAATATCCTCTAATTATTTTATTTCCAATTAATTGAGCCCAAAAAACCGCTCCTAGAGGCCGTATTTTAGAAAATGGCAATTTCAAGTTCCCACGCCCCATACAAAAAAGAAACCTAAAATTGCGACAATTACTAATTTCGCGAAAATTGCTTAATTTCTATTCGGTTTTTTGCTAAATATCCTCTAATTATTTTATTTCCAATTAATTGAGCCCAAAAAACCGCTAATAGAGGCCGTATTTTAGAAAATGGCAATTTCAAGTTCCCACGCCCCATACAAAAAAGAAACCTAAAATTGCGATAATTACTAATTTCGCGAAAATTGCTTAATTTCTATTCGGTTTTTTGCTAAATATCCTCTAATTATTTTATTTCCAATTAATTGAGCCCAAAAAACCGCTCCTAGAGGCCGTATTTTAGAAAATGGCAATTTCAAGTTCCCACGCCCCATACAAAAAAGAAACCTAAAATTGCGATAATTACTAATTTCGCGAAAATTGCTTAATTTCTATTCGGTTTTTTGCTAAATATCCTCTAATTATTTTATTTCCAATTAATTGAGCCCAAAAAACCGCTCCTAGAGGCCGTATTTTAGAAAATGGCAATTTCAAGTTCCCACGTCCCATACAAAATAAACAAAAAATTGTTAAAATTACTAATTTCGCGAAAATTGCTTAATTTCTATTCGGTTTTTTGCTAAATATCCTCTAATTATTTTATTTCCAATTAATTGAGCCCAAAAAACCGCTCCTAGAGGCCGTATTTTAGAAAATGGCAATTTCAAGTTCCCACGCCCCATACAAAAAAGAAACCTAAAATTGCGATAATTACTAATTTCGCGAAAATTGCTTAATTTCTATTCGGTTTTTTGCTAAATATCCTCTAATTATTTTATTTCCAATTAATTGAGCCCAAAAAACCGCTCCTAGAGGCCGTATTTTAGAAAATGGCAATTTCAAGTTCCCACGCCCCATACAAAAAAGAAACCTAAAATTGCGAAAATTACTAATTTCGCGAAAATTGCTTAATTTCTATTCGGTTTTTTGCTAAATATCCTCTAATTATTTTATTTCCAATTAATTGAGCCCAAAAAACCGCTCCTAGAGGCCGTATTTTAGAAAATGGCAATTTCAAGTTCCCACGCCCCATACCAAAACCAAAAATTGCGAAAATTACTAATTTCGGGAAAATTGCTTAATTTCTATTCGGTTTTTTGTTAAATATCCTCTAATTATTTTATTTCCAATTAATTGAGCCCAAAAAACCGCTCCTAGAGGCAATATTTTAGAAAATGGCAATTTCAAGTTCCCACGCCCCATACAAAAAAGAAACCTAAAATTGCGAAAATTACTAATTTCGCGAAAATTGCTTAATTTCTATTCGGTTTTTTGCTAAATATCCTCTAATTATTTTATTTCCAATTAATTGAGCCCAAAAAACCGCTCCTAGAGGCCGTATTTTAGAAAATGGCAATTTCAAGTTCCCACGCCCCATACAAAAAAGAAACCTAAAATTGCGATAATTACTAATTTCGCGAAAATTGCTTAATTTCTATTCGGTTTTTTGCTAAATATCCTCTAATTATTTTATTTCCAATTAATTGAGCCCAAAAAACCGCTCCTAGAGGCCGTATTTTAGAAAATGGCAATTTCAAGTTCCCACGCCCCATACAAAAAAGAAACCTAAAATTGCGAAAATTACTAATTTCGCGAAAATTGCTTAATTTCTATTCGGTTTTTTGCTAAATATCCTCTAATTATTTTATTTCCAATTAATTGAGCCCAAAAAACCGCTCCTAGAGGCCGTATTTTAGAAAATGGCAATTTTATTTCCAATTAATTGAGCCCAAAAAACCGCTCCTAGAGGCCGTATTTTAGAAAATGGCAATTTCAAGTTCCCACGCCCCATACCAAAACCTAAAATTGCGAAAATTACTAATTTCGCGAAAATTGCTTAATTTCTATTCGGTTTTTTGCTAAATATCCTCTAATTATTTTATTTCCAATTAATTGAGCCCAAAAAACCGCTCCTAGAGGCCGTATTTTAGAAAATGGCAATTTCAAGTTCCCACGCCCCATACAAAAAAGAAACCTAAAATTGCGAAAATTACTAATTTCGCGAAAATTGCTTAATTTCTATTCGGTTTTTTGCTAAATATCCTCTAATTATTTTATTTCCAATTAATTGAGCCCAAAAAACCGCTCCTAGAGGCCGTATTTTAGAAAATGGCAATTTCAAGTTCCCACGCCCCATACCAAAACCTAAAATTGCGAAAATTACTAATTTCGCGAAAATTGCTTAATTTCTATTCGGTTTTTTGCTAAATATCCTCTAATTATTTTATTTCCAATTAATTGAGCCCAAAAAACCGCTCCTAGAGGCCGTATTTTAGAAAATGGCAATTTCAAGTTCCCACGCCCCATACAAAAAAGAAACCTAAAATTGCGAAAATTACTAATTTCGCGAAAATTGCTTAATTTCTATTCGGTTTTTTGCTAAATATCCTCTAATTATTTTATTTCCAATTAATTGAGCCCAAAAAAACGCTCCTAGAGGCCGTATTTTAGAAAATGGCAATTTCAAGTTCCCACGCCCCATACAAAAAAGAAACCTAAAATTGCGAAAATTACTAATTTCGCGAAAATTGCTTAATTTCTATTCGGTTTTTTGCTAAATATCCTCTAATTATTTTATTTCCAATTAATTGAGCCCAAAAAACCGCTCCTAGAGGCCGTATCTTAGAAAATGGCAATTTCAAGTTCCCACGCCCCATACCAAAACCTAAAATTGCGAAAATTACTAATTTCGCGAAAATTACTAATTTCGCGAAAATTGCTTAATTTCTATTCGGTTTTTTGCTAAATATCCTCTAATTATTTTATTTCCAATTAATTGAGCCCAAAAAACCGCTCCTAGAGGCCGTATTTTAGAAAATGGCAATTTCAAGTTCCCACGCCCCATACAAAAAAGAAACCTAAAATTGCGAAAATTACTAATTTCGCGAAAATTGCTTAATTTCTATTCGGTTTTTTGCTAAATATCCTCTAATTATTTTATTTCCAATTAATTGAGCCCAAAAAACCGCTCCTAGAGGCCGTATTTTAGAAAATGGCAATTTCAAGTTCCCACGTCCCATACAAAATAAATAAAAAATTGTTAAAATTACTAATTTCGCGAAAATTGCTTAATTTCTATTCGGTTTTTTGCTAAATATCCTCTAATTATTTTATTTCCAATTAATTGAGCCCAAAAAACCGCTCCTAGAGGCCGTATCTTAGAAAATGGCAATTTCAAGTTCCCACGCCCCATACCAAAACCTAAAATTGCGAAAATTACTAATTTCGCGAAAATTGCTTAATTTCTATTCGGTTTTTTGCTAAATATCCTCTAATTATTTTATTTCCAATTAATTGAGCCCAAAAAACCGCTCCTAGAGGCCGTATTTTAGAAAATGGCAATTTCAAGTTCCCACGCCCCATACAAAAAAGAAACCTAAAATTGCGAAAATTACTAATTTCGCGAAAATTGCTTAATTTCTATTCGGTTTTTTGCTAAATATCCTCTAATTATTTTATTTCCAATTAATTGAGCCCAAAAAACCGCTCCTAGAGGCCGTATTTTAGAAAATGGCAATTTCAAGTTCCCACGTCCCATACAAAATAAATAAAAAATTGTTAAAATTACTAATTTCGCGAAAATTGCTTAATTTCTATTCGGTTTTTTGCTAAATATCCTCTAATTATTTTATTTCCAATTAATTGAGCCCAAAAAACCGCTCCTAGAGGCCGTATTTTAGAAAATGGCAATTTCAAGTTCCCACGCCCCATACAAAAAAGAAACCTAAAATTGCGATAATTACTAATTTCGCGAAAATTGCTTAATTTCTATTCGGTTTTTTGCTAAATATCCTCTAATTATTTTATTTCCAATTAATTGAGCCCAAAAAACCGCTTCTAGAGGCCGTATTTTAGAAAATGGCAATTTCAAGTTCCCACGCCCCATACCAAAACCTAAAATTGCGAAAATTACTAATTTCGCGAAAATTGCTTAATTTCTATTCGGTTTTTTGCTAAATATCCTCTAATTATTTTATTTCCAATTAATTGAGCCCAAAAAACCGCTCCTAGAGGCCGTATTTTAGAAAATGGCAATTTCAAGTTCCCACGCCCCATACAAAAAAGAAACCTAAAATTGCTAAAATTACTAATTTCGCGAAAATTGCTTAATTTCTATTCGGTTTTTTGCTAAATATCCTCTAATTATTTTATTTCCAATTAATTGAGCCCAAAAAACCGCTCCTAGAGGCCGTATTTTAGAAAATGGCAATTTCAAGTTCCCACGTCCCATACAAAATAAATAAAAAATTGTTAAAATTACTAATTTCGCGAAAATTGCTTAATTTCTATTCGGTTTTTTGCTAAATATCCTCTAATTATTTTATTTCCAATTAATTGAGCCCAAAAAACCGCTCCTAGAGGCCATATTTTAGAAAATGGCAATTTCAAGTTCCCACGCCCCATACAAAAAAGAAACCTAAAATTGCGAAAATTACTAATTTCGCGAAAATTGCTTAATTTCTATTCGGTTTTTTGCTAAATATCCTCTAATTATTTTATTTCCAATTAATTGAGCCCAAAAAACCGCTCCTAGAGGCCGTATTTTAGAAAATGGCAATTTCAAGTTCCCACGTCCCATACAAAATAAATAAAAAATTGTTAAAATTACTAATTTCGCGAAAATTGCTTAATTTCTATTCGGTTTTTTGCTAAATATCCTCTAATTATTTTATTTCCAATTAATTGAGCCCAAAAAACCGCTCCTAGAGGCCGTATTTTAGAAAATGGCAATTTCAAGTTCCCACGCCCCATACAAAAAAGAAACCTAAAATTGCGATAATTACTAATTTCGCGAAAATTGCTTAATTTCTATTCGGTTTTTTGCTAAATATCCTCTAATTATTTTATTTCCAATTAATTGAGCCCAAAAAACCGCTCCTAGAGGCCGTATTTTAGAAAATGGCAATTTCAAGTTCCCACGTCCCATACAAAATAAATAAAAAATTGTTAAAATTACTAATTTCGCGAAAATTGCTTAATTTCTATTCGGTTTTTTGCTAAATATCCTCTAATTATTTTATTTCCAATTAATTGAGCCCAAAAAACCGCTCCTAGAGGCCGTATTTTAGAAAATGGCAATTTCAAGTTCCCACGCCCCATACAAAAAAGAAACCTAAAATTGCGATAATTACTAATTTCGCGAAAATTGCTTAATTTCTATTCGGTTTTTTGCTAAATATCCTCTAATTATTTTATTTCCAATTAATTGAGCCCAAAAAACCGCTTCTAGAGGCCGTATTTTAGAAAATGGCAATTTCAAGTTCCCACGCCCCATACCAAAACCTAAAATTGCGAAAATTACTAATTTCGCGAAAATTGCTTAATTTCTATTCGGTTTTTTGCTAAATATCCTCTAATTATTTTATTTCCAATTAATTGAGCCCAAAAAACCGCTCCTAGAGGCCGTATTTTAGAAAATGGCAATTTCAAGTTCCCACGCCCCATACAAAAAAGAAACCTAAAATTGCTAAAATTACTAATTTCGCGAAAATTGCTTAATTTCTATTCGGTTTTTTGCTAAATATCCTCTAATTATTTTATTTCCAATTAATTGAGCCCAAAAAACCGCTCCTAGAGGCCGTATTTTAGAAAATGGCAATTTCAAGTTCCCACGTCCCATACAAAATAAATAAAAAATTGTTAAAATTACTAATTTCGCGAAAATTGCTTAATTTCTATTCGGTTTTTTGCTAAATATCCTCTAATTATTTTATTTCCAATTAATTGAGCCCAAAAAACCGCTCCTAGAGGCCATATTTTAGAAAATGGCAATTTCAAGTTCCCACGCCCCATACAAAAAAGAAACCTAAAATTGCGAAAATTACTAATTTCGCGAAAATTGCTTAATTTCTATTCGGTTTTTTGCTAAATATCCTCTAATTATTTTATTTCCAATTAATTGAGCCCAAAAAACCGCTCCTAGAGGCCGTATTTTAGAAAATGGCAATTTCAAGTTCCCACGTCCCATACAAAATAAATAAAAAATTGTTAAAATTACTAATTTCGCGAAAATTGCTTAATTTCTATTCGGTTTTTTGCTAAATATCCTCTAATTATTTTATTTCCAATTAATTGAGCCCAAAAAACCGCTCCTAGAGGCCGTATTTTAGAAAATGGCAATTTCAAGTTCCCACGCCCCATACAAAAAAGAAACCTAAAATTGCGATAATTACTAATTTCGCGAAAATTGCTTAATTTCTATTCGGTTTTTTGCTAAATATCCTCTAATTATTTTATTTCCAATTAATTGAGCCCAAAAAACCGCTTCTAGAGGCCGTATTTTAGAAAATGGCAATTTCAAGTTCCCACGTCCCATACAAAATAAATAAAAAATTGTTAAAATTACTAATTTCGCGAAAATTGCTTAATTTCTATTCGGTTTTTTGCTAAATATCCTCTAATTATTTTATTTCCAATTAATTGAGCCCAAAAAACCGCTCCTAGAGGCCGTATTTTAGAAAATGGCAATTTCAAGTTCCCACAAAATAAACAAAAAATTGTTAAAATTACTAATTTCGCGAAAATTGCTTAATTTCTATTCGGTTTTTTGCTAAATATCCTCTAATTATTTTATTTCCAATTAATTGAGCCCAAAAAACCGCTCCTAGAGGCCGTATTTTAGAAAATGGCAATTTCAAGTTCCCACGCCCCATACAAAAAAGAAACCTAAAATTGCGATAATTACTAATTTCGCGAAAATTGCTTAATTTCTATTCGGTTTTTTGCTAAATATCCTCTAATTATTTTATTTCCAATTAATTGAGCCCAAAAAACCGCTCCTAGAGGCCGTATTTTAGAAAATGGCAATTTCAAGTTCCCACGCCCCATACAAAAAAGAAACCTAAAATTGCGATAATTACTAATTTCGCGAAAATTGCTTAATTTCTATTCGGTTTTTTGCTAAATATCCTCTAATTATTTTATTTCCAATTAATTGAGCCCAAAAAACCGCTCCTAGAGGCCGTATTTTAGAAAATGGCAATTTCAAGTTCCCACGCCCCATACAAAAAAGAAACCTAAAATTGCGAAAATTACTAATTTCGCGAAAATTGCTTAATTTCTATTCGGTTTTTTGCTAAATATCCTCTAATTATTTTATTTCCAATTAATTGAGCCCAAAAAACCGCTCCTAGAGGCCGTATTTTAGAAAATGGCAATTTCAAGTTCCCACGCCCCATACAAAAAAGAAACCTAAAATTGCGATAATTACTAATTTCGCGAAAATTGCTTAATTTCTATTCGGTTTTTTGCTAAATATCCTCTAATTATTTTATTTCCAATTAATTGAGCCCAAAAAACCGCTCCTAGAGGCCGTATTTTAGAAAATGGCAATTTCAAGTTCCCACGCCCCATACAAAAAAGAAACCTAAAATTGCGAAAATTACTAATTTCGCGAAAATTGCTTAATTTCTATTCGGTTTTTTGCTAAATATCCTCTAATTATTTTATTTCCAATTAATTGAGCCCAAAAAACCGCTCCTAGAGGCCGTATTTTAGAAAATGGCAATTTCAAGTTCCCACGCCCCATACAAAAAAGAAACCTAAAATTGCGATAATTACTAATTTCGCGAAAATTGCTTAATTTCTATTCGGTTTTTTGCTAAATATCCTCTAATTATTTTATTTCCAATTAATTGAGCCCAAAAAACCGCTCCTAGAGGCCGTATTTTAGAAAATGGCAATTTCAAGTTCCCACGTCCCATACAAAATAAACAAAAAATTGTTAAAATTACTAATTTCGCGAAAATTGCTTAATTTCTATTCGGTTTTTTGCTAAATATCCTCTAATTATTTTATTTCCAATTAATTGAGCCCAAAAAACCGCTCCTAGAGGCCGTATTTTAGAAAATGGCAATTTCAAGTTCCCACGCCCCATACAAAAAAGAAACCTAAAATTGCGATAATTACTAATTTCGCGAAAATTGCTTAATTTCTATTCGGTTTTTTGCTAAATATCCTCTAATTATTTTATTTCCAATTAATTGAGCCCAAAAAACCGCTCCTAGAGGCCGTATTTTAGAAAATGGCAATTTCAAGTTCCCACGCCCCATACCAAAACCAAAAATTGCGAAAATTACTAATTTCGCGAAAATTGCTTAATTTCTATTCGGTTTTTTGCTAAATATCCTCTAATTATTTTATTTCCAATTAATTGAGCCCAAAAAACCGCTCCTAGAGGCCGTATTTTAGAAAATGGTAATTTCAAGTTCCCACGCCCCATACAAAAAAGAAACCTAAAATTGCGAAAATTACTAATTTCGCGAAAATTGCTTAATTTCTATTCGGTTTTTTGCTAAATATCCTCTAATTATTTTATTTCCAATTAATTGAGCCCAAAAAACCGCTCCTAGAGGCCGTATTTTAGAAAATGGCAATTTCAAGTTCCCACGCCCCATACCAAAACCTAAAATTGCGAAAATTACTTATTTCGCGAAAATTGCTTAATTTCTATTCGGTTTTTTGCTAAATATCCTCTAATTATTTTATTTCCAATTAATTGAGCCCAAAAAACCGCTCCTAGAGGCCGTATTTTAGAAAATGGCAATTTCAAGTTCCCACGCCCCATACAAAAAAGAAACCTAAAATTGCGAAAATTACTAATTTCGCGAAAATTGCTTAATTTCTATTCGGTTTTTTGCTAAATATCCTCTAATTATTTTATTTCCAATTAATTGAGCCCAAAAAACCGCTAATAGAGGCCGTATTTTAGAAAATGGCAATTTCAAGTTCCCACGCCCCATACAAAAAAGAAACCTAAAATTGCGATAATTACTAATTTCGCGAAAATTGCTTAATTTCTATTCGGTTTTTTGCTAAATATCCTCTAATTATTTTATTTCCAATTAATTGAGCCCAAAAAACCGCTCCTAGAGGCCGTATTTTAGAAAATGGCAATTTCAAGTTCCCACGCCCCATACAAAAAAGAAACCTAAAATTGCGATAATTACTAATTTCGCGAAAATTGCTTAATTTCTATTCGGTTTTTTGCTAAATATCCTCTAATTATTTTATTTCCAATTAATTGAGCCCAAAAAACCGCTCCTAGAGGCCGTATTTTAGAAAATGGCAATTTCAAGTTCCCACGTCCCATACAAAATAAACAAAAAATTGTTAAAATTACTAATTTCGCGAAAATTGCTTAATTTCTATTCGGTTTTTTGCTAAATATCCTCTAATTATTTTATTTCCAATTAATTGAGCCCAAAAAACCGCTCCTAGAGGCCGTATTTTAGAAAATGGCAATTTCAAGTTCCCACGCCCCATACAAAAAAGAAACCTAAAATTGCGATAATTACTAATTTCGCGAAAATTGCTTAATTTCTATTCGGTTTTTTGCTAAATATCCTCTAATTATTTTATTTCCAATTAATTGAGCCCAAAAAACCGCTAATAGAGGCCGTATTTTAGAAAATGGCAATTTCAAGTTCCCACGCCCCATACAAAAAAGAAACCTAAAATTGCGATAATTACTAATTTCGCGAAAATTGCTTAATTTCTATTCGGTTTTTTGCTAAATATCCTCTAATTATTTTATTTCCAATTAATTGAGCCCAAAAAACCGCTCCTAGAGGCCGTATTTTAGAAAATGGCAATTTCAAGTTCCCACGCCCCATACAAAAAAGAAACCTAAAATTGCGATAATTACTAATTTCGCGAAAATTGCTTAATTTCTATTCGGTTTTTTGCTAAATATCCTCTAATTATTTTATTTCCAATTAATTGAGCCCAAAAAACCGCTCCTAGAGGCCGTATTTTAGAAAATGGCAATTTCAAGTTCCCACGCCCCATACAAAAAAGAAACCTAAAATTGCGATAATTACTAATTTCGCGAAAATTGCTTAATTTCTATTCGGTTTTTTGCTAAATATCCTCTAATTATTTTATTTCCAATTAATTGAGCCCAAAAAACCGCTCCTAGAGGCCGTATTTTAGAAAATGGCAATTTCAAGTTCCCACGTCCCATACAAAATAAACAAAAAATTGTTAAAATTACTAATTTCGCGAAAATTGCTTAATTTCTATTCGGTTTTTTGCTAAATATCCTCTAATTATTTTATTTCCAATTAATTGAGCCCAAAAAACCGCTCCTAGAGGCCGTATTTTAGAAAATGGCAATTTCAAGTTCCCACGCCCCATACAAAAAAGAAACCTAAAATTGCGATAATTACTAATTTCGCGAAAATTGCTTAATTTCTATTCGGTTTTTTGCTAAATATCCTCTAATTATTTTATTTCCAATTAATTGAGCCCAAAAAACCGCTCCTAGAGGCCGTATTTTAGAAAATGGCAATTTCAAGTTCCCACGCCCCATACAAAAAAGAAACCTAAAATTGCGAAAATTACTAATTTCGCGAAAATTGCTTAATTTCTATTCGGTTTTTTGCTAAATATCCTCTAATTATTTTATTTCCAATTAATTGAGCCCAAAAAACCGCTCCTAGAGGCCGTATTTTAGAAAATGGCAATTTCAAGTTCCCACGCCCCATACCAAAACCAAAAATTGCGAAAATTACTAATTTCGCGAAAATTGCTTAATTTCTATTCGGTTTTTTGCTAAATATCCTCTAATTATTTTATTTCCAATTAATTGAGCCCAAAAAACCGCTCCTAGAGGCCGTATTTTAGAAAATGGTAATTTCAAGTTCCCACGCCCCATACAAAAAAGAAACCTAAAATTGCGAAAATTACTAATTTCGCGAAAATTGCTTAATTTCTATTCGGTTTTTTGCTAAATATCCTCTAATTATTTTATTTCCAATTAATTGAGCCCAAAAAACCGCTCCTAGAGGCCGTATTTTAGAAAATGGCAATTTCAAGTTCCCACGCCCCATACCAAAACCTAAAATTGCGAAAATTACTTATTTCGCGAAAATTGCTTAATTTCTATTCGGTTTTTTGCTAAATATCCTCTAATTATTTTATTTCCAATTAATTGAGCCCAAAAAACCGCTCCTAGAGGCCGTATTTTAGAAAATGGCAATTTCAAGTTCCCACGCCCCATACAAAAAAGAAACCTAAAATTGCGAAAATTACTAATTTCGCGAAAATTGCTTAATTTCTATTCGGTTTTTTGCTAAATATCCTCTAATTATTTTATTTCCAATTAATTGAGCCCAAAAAACCGCTCCTAGAGGCCGTATTTTAGAAAATGGCAATTTCAAGTTCCCACGCCCCATACCAAAACCTAAAATTGCGAAAATTACTAATTTCGCGAAAATTGCTTAATTTCTATTCGGTTTTTTGCTAAATATCCTCTAATTATTTTATTTCCAATTAATTGAGCCCAAAAAACCGCTCCTAGAGGCCGTATTTTAGAAAATGGCAATTTCAAGTTCCCACGCCCCATATCAAAACCTAAAATTGCGAAAATTACTAATTTCGCGAAAATTGCTTAATTTCTATTCGGTTTTTTGCTAAATATCCTCTAATTATTTTATTTCCAATTAATTGAGCCCAAAAAACCGCTCCTAGAGGCCGTATTTTAGAAAATGGCAATTTCAAGTTCCCACGTCCCATACAAAATAAACAAAAAATTGTTAAAATTACTAATTTCGCGAAAATTGCTTAATTTCTATTCGGTTTTTTGCTAAATATCCTATAATTATTTTATTTCCAATTAATTGAGCCCAAAAAACCACTCCTAGAGGCCGTATTTTAGAAAATGGCAATTTCAAGTTCCCACGTCCCATACAAAATAAACAAAAAATTGTTAAAATTACTAATTTCGCGAAAATTGCTTAATTTCTATTAGGTTTTTTGCTAAATATCCTCTAATTATTTTATTTCCAATTAATTGAGCCCAAAAAACCGCTCCTAGAGGCCGTATTTTAGAAAATGGCAATTTCAAGTTCCCACGCCCCATACAAAAAAGAAACCTAAAATTGCGATAATTACTAATTTCGCGAAAATTGCTTAATTTCTATTCGGTTTTTTGCTAAATATCCTCTAATTATTTTATTTCCAATTAATTGAGCCCAAAAAACCGCTCCTAGAGGCCGTATTTTAGAAAATGGCAATTTCAAGTTCCCACGTCCCATACAAAATAAACAAAAAATTGTTAAAATTACTAATTTCGCGAAAATTGCTTAATTTCTATTCGGTTTTTTGCTAAATATCCTCTAATGATTTTATTTCCAATTAATTGAGCCCAAAAAACCGCTCCTAGAGGCCGTATTTTAGAAAATGGCAATTTCAAGTTCCCACGCCCCATACAAACAAGAAACCTAAAATTGCGATAATTACTAATTTCGCGAAAATTGCCTAATTTCTATTCGGTTTTTTGCTAAATATCCTCTAATTATTTTATTTCCAATTAATTGAGCCCAAAAAACCGCTCCTAGAGGCCGTATTTTAGAAAATGGCAATTTCAAGTTCCCACGCCCCATACAAAAAAGAAACCTAAAATTGCGATAATTACTAATTTCGCGAAAATTGCTTAATTTCTATTCGGTTTTTTGCTAAATATCCTCTAATTATTTTATTTCCAATTAATTGAGCCCAAAAAACCGCTCCTAGAGGCCGTATTTTTGAAAATGGCAATTTCAAGTTCCCACGCCCCATACAAAAAAGAAACCTAAAATTGCGAGAATTACTAATTTCGCGAAAATTGCTTAATTTCTATTCGGTTTTTTGCTAAATATCCTCTAATTATTTTATTTCCAATTAATTGAGCCCAAAAAACCGCTCCTAGAGGCCGTATTTTAGAAAATGGCAATTTCAAGTTCCCACGTCCCATACAAAATAAACAAAAAATTGTTAAAATTACTAAGTTCGCGAAAATTGCTTAATTTCTATTCGGTTTTTTGCTAAATATCCTCTAATTATTTTATTTCCAATTAATTGAGCCCAAAAAACCGCTCCTAGAGGCCGTATTTTAGAAAATGGCAATTTCAAGTTCCCACGCCCCATACAAAAAAGAAACCTAAAATTGCGACAATTACTAATTTCGCGAAAATTGCTTAATTTCTATTCGGTTTTTTGCTAAATATCCTCTAATTATTTTATTTCCAATTAATTGAGCCCAAAAAACCGCTAATAGAGGCCGTATTTTAGAAAATGGCAATTTCAAGTTCCCACGCCCCATACAAAAAAGAAACCTAAAATTGCGATAATTACTAATTTCGCGAAAATTGCTTAATTTCTATTCGGTTTTTTGCTAAATATCCTCTAATTATTTTATTTCCAATTAATTGAGCCCAAAAAACCGCTCCTAGAGGCCGTATTTTAGAAAATGGCAATTTCAAGTTCCCACGCCCCATACAAAAAAGAAACCTAAAATTGCGAGAATTACTAATTTCGCGAAAATTGCTTAATTTCTATTCGGTTTTTTGCTAAATATCCTCTAATTATTTTATTTCCAATTAATTGAGCCCAAAAAACCGCTCCTAGAGGCCGTATTTTAGAAAATGGCAATTTCAAGTTCCCACGCCCCATACAAAAAAGAAACCTAAAATTGCGAAAATTACTAATTTCGCGAAAATTGCTTAATTTCTATTCGGTTTTTTGCTAAATATCCTCTAATTATTTTATTTCCAATTAATTGAGCCCAAAAAACCGCTCCTAGAGGCCGTATTTTAGAAAATGGCAATTTCAAGTTCCCACGCCCCATACAAAAAAGAAACCTAAAATTGCGATAATTACTAATTTCGCGAAAATTGCTTAATTTCTATTCGGTTTTTTGCTAAATATCCTCTAATTATTTTATTTCCAATTAATTGAGCCCAAAAACCCGCTCCTAGAGGCCGTATTTTAGAAAATGGCAATTTCAAGTTCCCACGCCCCATACAAAAAAGAAACCTAAAATTGCGATAATTACTAATTTCGCGAAAATTGCTTAATTTCTATTCGGTTTTTTGCTAAATATCCTCTAATTATTTTATTTCCAATTAATTGAGCCCAAAAAACCACTCCTAGAGGCCGTATTTTAGAAAATGGCAATTTCAAGTTCCCACGTCCCATACAAAATAAACAACAAATTGTTACAATTACTAATTTCGCGAAAATTGCTTAATTTCTATTCGGTTTTTTGCTAAATATCCTCTAACTATTTTATTTCCAATTAATTGAGCCCAAAAAACCACTCCTAGAGGCCTTATTTTAGAAAATGGCAATTTCAAGTTCCCACGTCCCATACAAAATAAACAACAAATTGTTAAAATTACTAATTTCGCGAAAATTGCTTAATTTCTATTCGGTTTTTTGCTAAATATCCTCTAATGATTTTATTTCCAATTAATTGAGCCCAAAAAACCGCTCCTAGAGGCCGTATTTTAGAAAATGGCAATTTCAAGTTCCCACGTCCCATACAAAATAAACAAAAAATTGTTAAAATTACTAATTTCGCGAAAATTGCTTAATTTCTATTCGGTTTTTTGCTAAATATCCTCTAATGATTTTATTTCCAATTAATTGAGCCCAAAAAACCGCTCCTAGAGGCCGTATTTTAGAAAATGGCAATTTCAAGTTCCCACGCCCCATACAAAAAAGAAACCTAAAATTGCGATAATTACTAATTTCGCGAAAATTACTTAATTTCTATTCGGTTTTTTGCTAAATATCCTCTAATTATTTTATTTCCAATTAATTGAGCCCAAAAAACCGCTCCTAGAGGCCGTATTTTAGAAAATGGCAATTTCAAGTTCCCACGCCCCATACAAAATAAACAAAAAATTGTTAAAATTACTAATTTCGAGAAAATTGCTTAATTTCTATTCGGTTTTTTGCTAAATATCCTCTAATTATTTTATTTCCAATTAATTGAGCCCAAAAAACCGCTCCTAGAGGCCGTATTTTAGAAAATGGCAATTTCAAGTTCCCACCCCCCATACAAAAAAGAAACCTAAAATTGCGATAATTACTAATTTCGCGAAAATTGCTTAATTTCTATTCGGTTTTTTGCTAAATATCCTCTAATTATTTTATTTCCAATTAATTGAGCCCAAAAAACCGCTCCTAGAGGCCGTATTTTAGAAAATGGCAATTTCAAGTTCCCAAGTCCCATACAAAATAAACAAAAAATTGTTAAAATTACTAATTTCGCGAAAATTGCTTAATTTCTATTCGGTTTTTTGCTAAATATTCTCTAATTATTTTATTTCCAATTAATTAAACCCAAAAAACCGCTCCTAGAGGCCGTATTTTAGAAAATGGCAATTTCAAGTTCCCACGCCCCATACAAAAAAGAAACCTAAAATTGCGATAATTACTAATTTCGCGAAAATTGCTTAATTTCTATTCGGTTTTTTGCTAAATATCCTCTAATTATTTTATTTACAATTAATTGAGCCCAAAAAACCGCTCCTAGAGGCCGTATTTTAGAAAATGGCAATTTCAAGTTCCCACGTCCCATACAAAATAAACAAAAAATTGTTAAAATTACTAAGTTCGCGAAAATTGCTTAATTTCTATTCGGTTTTTTGCTAAATATCCTCTAATTATTTTATTTCCAATTAATTGAGCCCAAAAAACCGCTCCTAGAGGCCGTATTTTAGAAAATGGCAATTTCAAGTTCCCACCACGCCCCATACAAAAAAGAAACCTAAAATTGCGACAATTACTAATTTCGCGAAAATTGCTTAATTTCTATTCGGTTTTTTGCTAAATATCCTCTAATTATTTTATTTCCAATTAATTGAGCCCAAAAAACCGCTAATAGAGGCCGTATTTTAGAAAATGGCAATTTCAAGTTCCCACGCCCCATACAAAAAAGAAACCTAAAATTGCGATAATTACTAATTTCGCGAAAATTGCTTAATTTCTATTCGGTTTTTTGCTAAATATCCTCTAATTATTTTATTTCCAATTAATTGAGCCCAAAAAACCGCTCCTGGAGGCCGTATTTTAGAAAATGGCAATTTCAAGTTCCCACGCCCCATCTAAAAAAGAAACCTAAAATTGCGAAAATTACTAATTTCGCGAAAATTGCTTAATTTCTATTCGGTTTTTTAATAAATATCCTCTAAATATTTTATTTCCAATTAATTGAGTCCAAAAAACCGCTCCTAGAGGCCGCATTTTAGAATATGGCAATTTCAAGTTCCCAAGTCCCATACAAAATAAACTTGAAATTGCTAAAATTATTAATTTCGCGAAAATTGCTGCATTTTTATTCGGTTTTTTGCTAAATATCCTCTAATTATTTTATGTCCTATTAATTGAGCTCAAAAAACCGCTCTTAGAGGCCGTATTTTAGAAAATGGCAATTTCAAGTTCCCACGCCCCATACAAAATAATCCTAAAATTGCTAAAATTACTTATTTCGCGAAAATTGCTTAATTTCTATTCGGTTTTTTGCTAAATATCCTCTAATTATTTTATTTCCAATTAATTGAGCCCAAAAAACCACTTCTAGAGGCCGTATTTTAGAAAATGGCAATTTCAAGTTCCCACGTCCCATACAAAATAAACAAAAAATTGTTAAAACTACTAATTTCGCGAAAATTGCTTAATTTCTATTCGGTTTTTTGCTAAATATCCTCTAATTATTTTATTTCCAATTAATTGAGCCCAAAGAACCGCTCCTAGAGGCCGTATTTTAGAAAATGGCAATTTCAAGTTCCCACGCCCCATACAAAAAAGAAACCTAAAATTGCGATAATTACTAATTTCGCGAAAATTGCTTAATTTCTATTCGGTTTTTTGCTAAATATCCTCTAATTATTTTATTTCCAATTAATTGAGCCCAAAAAACCGCTCCTAGAGGCCGTATTTTAGAAAATGGCAATTTCAAGTTCCCACGCCCCATACAAAAAAGAAACCTAAAATTGCGATAATTACTAATTTCGCGAAAATTGCTTAATTTCTATTCGGTTTTTTGCTAAATATCCTCTAATTATTTTATTTCCAATTAATTGAGCCCAAAAAACCGCTCCTAGAGGCCGTATTTTAGAAAATGGCAATTTCAAGTTCCCACGTCCCATACAAAATAAAGAAAAAATTGTTAAAATTACTAATTTCGCGAAAATTGCTTAATTTCTATTCGGTTTTTTGCTAAATATCCTCTAATGATTTTATTTCCAATTAATTGAGCCCAAAAAACCGCTCCTAGAGGCCGTATTTTAGAAAATGGCAATTTCAAGTTCCCACGCCCCATACAAAAAAGAAACCTAAAATTGCGATAATTACTAATTTCGCGAAAATTACTTAATTTCTATTCGGTTTTTTGCTAAATATCCTCTAATTATTTTATTTCCAATTAATTGAGCCCAAAAAACCGCTCCTAGAGGCCGTATTTTATAAAATGGCAATTTCAAGTTCCCACGCCCCATACAAAAAAGAAACCTAAAATTGCGATAATTACTAATTTCGCGAAAATTGCTTAATTTCTATTCGGTTTTTTGCTATATATCCTCTAATTATTTTATTTCCAATTAATTGAGCCCAAAAAACCGCTCCTAGAGGCCGTATTTTAGAAAATGGCAATTTCAAGTTCCCACGCCCCATACCAAAACCTAAAATTGCGAAAATTACTAATTTCACGAAAATTGCTTAATTTCTATTCGGTTTTTTGCTAAATATCCTCTAATGATTTTATTTCCAATTAATTGAGCCCAAAAAACCGCTCCTAGAGGCCGTATTTTAGAAAATGGCAATTTCAAGTTCCCACGCCCCATACAAAAAAGAAACCTAAAATTGCGATAATTACTAATTTCGCGAAAATTGCTTAGTTTCTATTCGGTTTTTTGCTAAATATCCTCTAATTATTTTATTTCCAATTAATTGAGCCCAAAAAACCGCTCCTAGAGGCCGTATTTTAGAAAATGGCAATTTCAAGTTCCCACGCCCCATCCAAAAAAGAAACCTAAAATTGCGAAAATTACTAATTTCGCGAAAATTGCTTAATTTCTATTCGGTTTTTTAATAAATATCCTCTAAATATTTTATTTCCAATTAATTGAGTCCAAAAAACCGCTCCCAAAGGCCGTATTTTAGAATATGGCAATTTCAAGTTCCCAAGTCCCATACAAAATAAACTTAAAATTGCTAAAATTATTAATTTCGCGAAAATTGCTTAATTTTTATTCGGTTTTTTGCTAAATATCCTCTAATTATTTTATGTCCTAATAATTGAGCCCAAAAAACCGCTCTTAGAGGCCGTATTTTAGAAAATGGCAATTTCAAGTTCCCACGCCCCATACAAAATAATCCTAAAATTGCTAAAATTACTAATTTCGCGAAAATTGCTTAATTTCTATTCGGTTTTTTGCTAAATATCCTCTAATTATTTTATTTCCAATTAATTGAGCCCAAAAAACCACTTCTAGAGGCCGTATTTTAGAAAATGGCAATTTCAAGTTCCCACGTCCCATACAAAATAAACAAAAAATTGTTAAAATTACTAATTTCGGGAAAATTGCTTAATTTCTATTCGGTTTTTTGCTAAATATCCTCTAATTATTTTATTTCCAATTAATTGAGCCCAAAAAACCGCTCCTAGAGGCCGTATTTAAGAAAATGGCAATTTCAAGTTCCCAAGTCCCATACAAAATAAACAAAAAATTGTTAAAATTACTAATTTCGCGAAAATTGCTTAATTTCTATTCGGTTTTTTGCTAAATATTCTCTAATTATTTTATTTCCAATTAATTAAACCCAAAAAACCGCTCCTAGAGGCCGTATTTTAGAAAATGGCAATTTCAAGTTCCCACCCCCCATACAAAAAAGAAACCTAAAATTGCGATAATTACTAATTTCGCGAAAATTGCTTAATTTCTATTCGGTTTTTTGCTAAATATCCTCTAATTATTTTATTTCCAATTAATTGAGCCCAAAAAACCGCTCCTAGAGGCCGTATTTTAGAAAATGGCAATTTCAAGTTCCCACGCCCCATCCAAAAAAGAAACCTAAAATTGCGAAAATTACTAATTTCGCGAAAATTGCTGCATTTTTATTCGGTTTTTTGCTAAATATCCTCTAATTATTTTATGTCCTATTAATTGAGCCCAAAAAACCGCTCTTAGAGGCCGTAGTTTAGAAAATGGCATTTTCAAGTTCCCACGCCCCATACAAAATAATCCTAAAATTGCTAAAATTACTAATTTCGCGAAAATTGCTTACCTTTTTTTTGTTTTTTGCTAAATATCCTCTAATTATTTTATTTCCAATCAATTGAGCCCAAACAACCGCTCCTGGAGGCCGTATTTAAGAATATGGCATTTTCAAGTTCCCACGCCCCATACAAAATAATCCTAAAATTGTTAAAATTACTAATTTCGCGAAAATTGCTTAACTTTTTTTTTTTTTTTGCTAAATATCCTCTAATTATTTTATTTCACCTTATTTGTGTGTCATACTCAACACTGGACCTGCTGAAAGAAAATTTCTTTCAAATTATGTTTAATTCCGGAAATATACTATTACTGGCCACAAAAGAAACAAACCATTAGTATTAAAAGTAGCATTAAAATAAGTTAGAGGTCGGATACCATTATAATCCTTAAACAGTTAGCTTTTTTTGACGATTATATTCGTCATGAAAAAAAGTGGAAAAACTTCGACATGGGTAAAAAGTAAGAATTTGCAGTGAATATTCCATGTTAAACATACTTTGTGATTGAGTAGTATATTCGTCATCGCTTTATTTTTGCGAGACAATTTAGAAATAAATCCATTTTATAAAAAGGTTGAAACAGCTAACTGGTTAAGTAAATTGTTGCCAATAAAACTTTAAAAATTTATTTTTTGCATCAAAAACCAGCTTAGTCGCTTATACGGACATATTGAAAGATGTTTTGATATATACCATATATAGGTGTCGAAAAAGATCAGCTTTTTATACTCTAAGAGGATAATTCATGTCTCTCGTTATTTTTCGGAATGGTAGAGTATTCCTTTATTAAAGTACTCAACCTGTGACCCTTGGAAAACTGTGGAGTATTTACGGTAGTTAGAAAAATTTACCAGAATGGTCGGTCAATTTCTTAACATTAGTAACCTAAAAAATGAAATAAAACATTGTTGAGAAAACCCCAACATTAACATTTTTAAGAAACTGGTAAATTTAAGGCCATATCGAATTTATTAATTTATCAACAACAACGGCAAGCATACGAAATATTAGTTTAAAAAAAAACTTTCCGCCTAAGGTAGTTTCTCATTTTTATTTTATTAACGCCATATGGGCCTGGCACCCGAGTGCGCCTTTTTAAAAGGATAGGGCCAAATTTATAATTTCGTCTCGACCTATAAATAAATAAATAAAATAAAAATTTTTATTTTATTATGTATGCCTTTTATTAGGTGCTTATAAATATTTCACTTGTAAAATCAGATTATTATTAACGCGTTGACGCTCATGATTTTAATTCAGCCATAAGCTATTTAAACTGAATGGACGTCTATAGACGTAATTCACGCTAACGTGTTAAATAAAATATAGTTTTATAATATTAGGTCTACCGGAAAGTTCTGTCCGTTTTTGAAGAGGATAAAAATGATACAATTTTTAACATATTTAACTAGATTTATTGTACGATATAATTTCCATCGTTCCTTATAACTTCTTTCCAGCATGATGGCAATTCATAAAACTTATTTTTGAAGATTATCTTTGGATGCGAAAAGCTACAGCAGCACTACTGTAAGCGTAAAAGTTTTCTTCATTTTTTAATTTTTTTCTCATCAAATAATATTGTAAAAAAAGGAATAGGTGAAAATCTGATGGTTAAGGTCTGGGGAGTATAGTCGATGCGAAAGAATTTCCCATCCTAGCTCTGAGATTTTCTAGCGAGTCGCCAAAGCAGCTTGTGGTCTAGCATTATCGTGATGCAGTATGATTTCCTTCCTATTGAATATTGTCAGCCTTTTTTCTTGGAGTACTTTGTTAACTCGTCCATTTGTTGACTGTATTTCTCCGATTTAGCTTTTTCTTGGGTTCCAAAAGTTCATAATGGATTGGACCTTGCATGTCCCACCATATACACAGTATTCTCTTTTAATGGCTCAAGCTCGGTGTAGAGGTGAAGAAGGCATGTTTTCCGGGTTCACGCTGTTTTTCTTACGATGTTTTCATATGTAATCCATTTTTCATAATTTGATCTATCATGGTCTTAAAAATATCTTAATCAACCACAAATTGCTTATCACTAAGGCCGAAATCACCTGCTGTAATTTTTCGAACCATCTCCTACACACAACAGCATCTCAGCAAAAACTTTTAACAAATTTCGACACGCTGACAATGACATGAGATATCTTTGTTGTAGTTAATTTCGAAGGGCACATAATAAACGCAATTATAAAGATATAGAGCCACATATAACACAAACGTACATATCCAAATATATTCAAACTTGAAACGAAATTATCGGACAGAACTTTCCGGTAAACTTAATATTTTAAAGATTACCATAACTCATAGGTAATAATGTTAATAGATGAAATAATAAATATAAAATCGATATACAAGAAATAAAGTAACATTTTTTTCTATTAGAAATTCAGCAATATATTACAGCAGCATATTGAATTAAATTTTTTAAATATAAAAATATTTGAACTCATATTGAATGCATCATTTTTGAAGTTTCCAAATTATGGTAGGAAATTTAAAATACTCGTACAGTAATCACGAAAACCGCGAAGTACTCATCCAATTCCTTCAAATTAAACATTTTTGGTCGCTTACTTAATTGACAAAGTTTATAGTCCGACCGACTTACTGTTTGAACGGATTCAAATTTGAATCAAACACTCAATCAAAACATTTTCGGGTATGATATTTCTCTTCATTTGTTACGTCTGATTGAATAACATTCAGAGAAGAAATTTTAATATAAAAATAAATTGAATTGAAATATATAGGCAGAAGAAAGAAATGTTAGTGATAAAATGAGTTTTTTAAGATAACAATTACGTTTTTACGATTGTTTAGTATATAAAAATTTCAGTCCAATCAGATCAGATTCTACTTATTTTAGGTTATTGAGTAAAACTCATTTGAGTCCACTCAAGACAACTCTTTAACGCTCAAATGTTTTAGCAATATTACGTTTTAGCATTAAACAACGTAAAGTACATATAACATACGTAACATTTTTACCATCTGTAAAAACACATGCGTAATAAGCTAATCAATATCAAAAACATTAATTCATAGAACCATTTCATATTCAGCTGAAATTCGTACTAACATCACTCATTATGCAATGTTATTATCTTTTAAGAGCAATTTACTTCTTAAAGCTAGGTTTTGCTTAATATTGAAATATTGGTTAGGTAATTTCATAGAATCAATGCCTATGTATTGGAGTATGTTATTTTTTATCACGCTGTGCAAAATGAAAATAAATTTTGTTGCTAGCATAAGTTAATTTAAAATCATGCAGATGTTTCCCTGACTGTAAATTCCGCTGATATTCATTTAATTCAACGTTTTTTTTGTTTGATATTCCGCAAGGAAAATTTTAAGTGAATATCAAAATTTCCATTTCTAACCGATTTTTAAAAATAAGGTTCGTCACAGCGCATCGTCGTTGTACAAAAATTGGTATGTGTAAATTCATAATTTTTTAGTTGAACAAAGAAAGCTGTTTTGATATTCAATACGAGTATGGGGGCTTCGAGTGGCATTAGCTGGCTGAGCGGTTTGGCTGTGATGTACAAATTGTGCCATTCCGAGGTTGTAGGTTCGATTCCCATATGAAAATTCTGGTTGAAAAGTAAAAATAACACCGAGAATTGACAAATGGGCTTAATTCCCGAGTTCATGAAAACTAAGAAACTTCAGAATTTAATTCTGAAATTGCTTTCTTAGTTTTCAAAAAAATAAATACATAAAAAAGTAAAATAACGAGTATGATGAATTATTTTATTTGAATGTGATGTGCTTGAGAGTTTTAGTGAAATAAGAAATTATTTAACTGTTATATAGAAGCTATTACAATATTACCTAGTCGTGCTATAAATTCTGTCACAACTTTAGAGAAGCATAAAATCTAAACAATAAAAGTTAATATGTTTATTCCAACGAAATTTATTTTAATAAGATATTGTTAATTAATTAATTAAAGCTTTACTGGAAATGACCTCCTTTAGCTTTTATACAAGCTTTTAAACGTTGTGGCCACTGGTCTATAGCGGCACGCACGGTATTCAACGACATTTCATTTGCTGCTTTCACCACCGATTTTTTCAGATTGCGGTGGGGAGTTCTACAGGCGGTGGGGAGTTCTACAGGCCTTGTTCTCTAACTCTGTCCATAATGCATAATCCAGCGGATTTAAATCTGAGCTCCCGGATGGCCAATCTTCTTGTGCAATAAAATCAGGAATGTTGTTGCGAAGCCACTCCTGTGTGCTTTTTGCTTTGTGAACAGGAGCAGAGTCTTGCTGGAAGACCCAATGCTGTGTACCGAAGAGAGTTTGCGATAAAGGTTTCACAACACCTTCCAGCACGTTGGTTTGATAAACCGCCGCACCGGTTTTAACACCTTTTTCGCACAAATGGAGTGTTGTGACACCTTTATGGGATACACCCCACCAAACCATTACAGAAGCTGGATGATGTCCTCGTTGCACCCTGGGAACCGTTTTTTAGCTTCTTCTGATGATGTTGCATAAACCTTATCATTTTGTTTATTAAAAACTTGCTCCACAGTAAAAATTTTTTCGTCGGTAAAGAGGATGTTCTCATGACCATTGGTTGCGTGCCAAAGCAAGAGACTCTTGCATCTTTCCAATCTTATTTCCTTTAACCGTGGAGTCAACATGTGGGCTGTTGACCGACGATAAGCCTTCATATGAAGCTCATCTCGAATGAATCTACTCATCGATCTTGTGGAGATTTCCAACTCCCTGGACAAAATTTTTTGTTTGCGCAGTGGATTTCTACGGATGCGCTCTCGGACAGTTTTGATGGCACTGACTGTTCTAACGGTACGTGGACGACCGGTCCTTGCTCTATCATCTATGCCTAAGGTTTCATTAAATCGTTCTATGGCACGATAAATGAATTTTTTTGTTATTTTTAGCGGTTTCAACAAATTCAAAATTTCAGAAGCATTTTTTCCACACTTATGGAGTGCTATTACAGCGATATGATTTTCTTTTACTCCCCACTCCATGATCACGAGTCTAAGATTGTCACCAAACTGATCGGAATATTACGCCGTACAGTTCATTTGTTACAAAGTGCAACATAACGGTACAATTCCAGGCTAATTTCTGAGAAAGCGCGCATTAGAAATTGTGTTACAGAATTTATGGCAAGACTAGGTATATTTCACAATTTTATGTTAGTACAATTCTGTACCTATTTGTCCTGTGATTTCTGTGGTAATTCACATAAATTTAATAAGAAAATGGTCAATTTTACCTATATATTTCGCTTAATACAAGTTACAAAGATAAATAATAATAATGTTATGATTAAAAAGTTAAAAAAACTATTCCCGGAGATCCCGGATGAAAAATATAGGCCAGGAAGATGCTGAAAAAAACCGAAAAAACTTTGATACGAGTTTTTGGAATTAGACAAATTTAATATTCAGGCGTATTTGAGATATCAACATGCATTCGGTCGGTTTTTCGACGTTGATGTCAGCCTCGTTTCTATTCAATTTTTTAGATATCGGTGTGTGTTCGCTATGATTTGGTGTTTTATCGGCTTTGCGTTCACTATCCCGGCTAGTTTTCGACGCATTCTCAGCCTTTCCTTCCATTTAACATTTATAAGCCTAAACAGCATCTAAGTTCTTTTATTTTTCGGTTTTTTATTTTTTCCCGGGAAGGAAAAGGCATTAAACTTTATTTATAAGATCAATTAAGATAAGTTCGGAAATGCTAACAATTGATCAAAAGGATGAGAGACTCTACTTTCTTTACGTCGTTCTTGTACGAACGATAACTTTGAAATTTCTTAATCTATTTCAATAAAAAATTAAAAATTATAATAGTTTTCTTCAAGTTAATGCCGGGACAACTTTGTTGCAATACAGTACAAATTAAATTTTATATACAATTAGTGATTCTGCTCCTTTTACACCATTTTGTAATGACAAAAAAGGGGTAGTTCTTAGAAAATGCTTTTAAAGAAAATAGTAAGCACCAATTTAATTTAATGAAGTGGCATTTATTAAACATATAGTTAAGTACCCCAAATAAACACTAACTTTGTTGTTACAAAATTACGGAGCTTAAACACTTTCTTCTTAAAATTTTTATTTTCTATTGGCATACAGCATAAACAATTTAATTTTTAACCAATTGAATTGAACATTTCTCGAAACAATATATTTTTAATTATTTAATAAAAAAAAGTAGAGAATTTCTGGAAACAAAAAACTTACTAACTTATGAGATTTTTTATGCCTATTTATTAAGATCAAAAATAAATTCTTTTATTGTATACCTAATAACTCTTTGAAATTTGTATATTTTGCAAAATCCCTACATATTTCTTTAAATGATGCTTTGTAGAAAATAAACTAAAAGGTTTTTTAGATATAACCGGTTTTGGGAAATCCCGCTCTTCCACTGGAATAACATTTTAATCATTTTAAAGTGGTGTTACCTCTTAAGATATAGGTGCAATTTCCTCCCCACCTCAGGCAATGACTAATTTCATACACGTGCAAGAAGTAAATTCTGCATAAGCCAAATTTGATATATAGCAATGATAAATATCGTATAGACCCTTAATCCCTTGACAAATTGGCATTTCTCAACTAGACTGATCTCATTAATGTATAAATCAAATTTGATCATCCTCTCTTTCCTATTTTTTCGTTGTTTAAAATCCAATTGACTTCCTCTTTCTGACGCCGCTGAAAGGTATTTTGGTAATTTTCTCCATGTGCATTTTTCTTCACACATTTTCGTCATAGACCTTCTTTAAAAATCCGAATTCAAATCAACCTGCTGATAAATTTGTTGGCAGGGTTACATAGAAAATAACCGATCAAAATAATTTGAATCATTTTCGAGATAACACGAAACATACAGAAAAACAGACTTTTTTCAATATATATGTAGACAGGTGTACGAGTATGTCTATTTTTGTATCATGAAGATGTTCTTATGCTTAAAAATGCGTACTGCAAAACTCGATTTGTAATATTTAGTTATCTTTCCGTAATTTTCATAAGATTTATATAAAAATATTTAATTTTAATGAAAGTAATATAGTGACTGAGGTACCCCCAAAATCCATGACAGTAACCAAAATGCATATACCATACCTTAAGCTCACTTGCGTCATAATTAAAACTTTAAACAAATATGATTCAATGATCGTCTGAGTCATACCTGTTGGACGCTCTGAATCAGTATACCTATAAAGTGTAAAATATTGTACGGTTCAATTATCAAGCTAGCTATTTTTACAAAAATTCAACATGAAACTACTTCAAATATTTGTTACTGCAACACTTTGCGCATGCAGTTATATAGCAAGTGATTTGAAAGTCGAGGAGCACCGTTTACACTTATTGCGAAGAGGTTTTAAAAAAAATTGTGCAAATTTATGTTACAAGCCCACTCAATGTAGCATTTGGACGGACAGAAATATGATCATGGCGAACATCGATAAACTGGCTAGTGATGCTTTTCAAGTTTTTTTATCTTATGCATCACAATTGAATAATCTACCGAAGTGTGAAAATATTGATCACCTCACTATACAAGAGGATATGAAAGCAGAGAACCGGCTTTACCTACTTAGATACAATTTTAAAAGATTTTGCAAATTTTTATGTTATCAGCAATTCGAATGCACTCGCTGGACCGACGATACCATGATTTTAGCGAATATTAATGTATTTGATGGTGACGTGTTTCGACTTCTCTCAGTTTACATTGAAAAAAAATATAATCTTCCAGTTTGCAACAACAATTAATTTTAAAGCATAAATATTATAAAAATTACTTAAAATAAACTAATGTTGACTGGGTATATTTTTAATCATTTCTTTATGTATTTATATAAATAAGCATTAAATTATCGCATTGAATTCATATATAAATATGCTTTACTTTCATTTTTTAAGTTTATATGCATTTTTGTACTTAGCGAACAGATTGAATTTAAGGTCTCGCCACGAATTTTGATAAAATAATGTAAAATGGATCATTTAGCATCAAAAGTGACGAATATGCAAACACTTGTCGGTTATTTGTACTTCTCGAAAATTTCAAAGGTGAAATTTTTCCATCCAGAGTTTTTGCATATTCCCACAAAATTTCGTTGCAAATTATATTTTTTCTTATCTTTTTCTTATCAAAATTCAGTGGACAGAATGAATTAAAATTCAATATATCTTTTAACTTATTAACGGTGACGAGCACACCTATGTCCTATGAAATGGCAAATCGAAGTAAACTACAATTTTTCTTATTTTTAGCAGTCGTATAGAATTATTTATAGAAATCAGGTGGAAACATCTTTAATTTAAAATTTTTCCATAACTACTTCATTAAAATATTATGGGAACGTGGAGAAAATCGCGGCGAAATATTTCAAGAAATACAAGCGACCGACAAATTTTGTTAGCATGAATGAATATTCATATAAAGTTTCATTAAAATCCGTATGGAGATCTCAAACTAATTTCATGCCAATGCTATTAAAAGTCATCCTCCAAAAATATTAATTTATAATATAAACAAAATTATTATGCAAATGAATAAATAAGAGTTTTGTATACATTTTTTAAATTAAGCGTATGTATAGCTTCATTTTATTCTAATAAAATAAGGTTTTCCAAAATAACGGATCCAAATCGTCGTCAAATATTGCTAATTTTAACATATTGCTATTGATATGATGATTTTTAATTTACTATCAGCAGATTAAAATTCAAAATGATGACACTAATTTGGCAAACATTTTGCTTCAAAGGAATATCCATTAAAATTTGTATATTTGGTACACTATGGTCACAAAATATGTACAAGGAATGTGTCATTTAAAACTAACGCGTTAAATTAATTAATAAACATTTCTTTTTTTGAATTTAGTTACTGGTGATTTAGATCACCTAAGATCTTTTTGCATTTTGAGCTAATCAGTGTTTTTTATTTAGTTACTATAGCTTACCGATTTTTACGATGGAAAAATTTGTTAACAAAGAGTGTAGACTATATTCTATATATTCTACTGAAATTGCCTGTTACAAAAAGCTTATAGGTAGTTTTTTCTATCGAAACGGACAAATAAGTATTCTAGTACAAATAAAGTATTTAAAGATAGCCATGAACTGGAACACTTGATTCGTTCTTCGACATTAAATATCGAAGAAAATATCAGATTAACGAAGAAATTTGTACTTTTAAACCGTCAAGTTGGCATTAGAGATATTGATGATGATTTTGGTATTGCTTATGGGCCAACGCAGCATTTTTTGTGCATGAAACGTGTCACAGTTCGATTCGACCCAAATTTATCGTAAAAAGGTATGAATGTTTCAACATGCATAATAACGCTAAATCGCATACATTCCTTCCTGTTGGTAAATTTTATTTGCTAAATGCTGTGCCACAATCATCGACCAAGCACTGCATTCTCCAGATATGTCCCGTTGCGATTTTGTATATTTTTCACTATTCAAAAATTATCACTCCGGGGAATACATTTTCAGTCCATAGAGACCATAGATTAAATTTTGGTAAAGATTCATAAAAGACATCTTTTTAATGGAGGAGTATTGAAAGTTAGTTAAAGCTTTAGCATATGTGTATTCCGACTCCAATGGACATTATTTTTAAGGGGATAAAATTGATTTCCCTTAGAGTTTGAAAATATTTTATTTGTCAATTCCCAATATTTTATCGTAGATCGATGAATTGAAATTTTTGATTGAAACTAGATAGTCAATGATGGCGAAAAAACGCACATATATTTTTACCTAGGTTCTCTGATTTATAATGAAAATGTTTTGTGTTTGCGTCGAATGATCCTTTGCAATACCTACACACTTAAAGACATTAAAGTTGAGTCATGGAATTTTATTTTAAATAAACATTACAATTTGGAAGATTATCTTTTTTTTCTTTGTACGTCATTAGCACCCGTTCAACGTCACTACTAAACTCGCCAATGTTTGTCAAAATCATGTTACTATCCTTCCAGTTATTGCATTCAGCGGGTTGGTAACACAATAATTCACATTTTATCTTAAAATCGTACTTCAATTCATAAAGTCGTTTTTCTTCGTTTAGCTCTTCTTGAAGCTTAGTTGGATCAATGTTATCACATTTTAGAAGGTTTCGAACTTGCTTAGTGTGAGAAATTAATAAAACCGCACCGTCTGAAGTTAATTCATTAATGTTCGCCAAAACCATTGAGCTGTCCTTCCACTTACTGCATTCATTCGGTCGATAACACAATTCTGCACAGTATCTTTTAAAATTCCATCTTAGTAAGTGTAGTCGACGATCTGCGTCTAATTTTCTACTTTCAGCTCCAATATTCCACAAGCAAAGAGTGACTGTGATAAATACTAGAGATACCTTCATATTGAATAATGATAAAAAACTAATATGAGTGTATAAATTTCCATTCCTCTTATATATACATATATGCAAAATTATTGAAAACATTAAAAACTCGTGGTTTGTGGTTTTATGTTAACACAAGTGTGAACAACAATATGGCATAAATTCAATTTGAATTCTACTCACGAATATTGATGAAACATTGTTGACATTGACAACTTCATTTAAGGTAAAAAATGACAAATATGAGGTGGGTGGACCATGGAAGGCCACGCTCCTTTGAAGGCCAACTATTGAAAAGTCGTAGTTATTGGCATGTAAAGACATATTCCTTCTGCTACACATTAAGATCTATCAAACTCAAGGCCACAGATGCGGCGGCGAGTGGCTCGCGCCGCTATTGTGGCAGTGCGATCTCACGCTTCGTAGACTTTAGTCGTCGACGTTATAATTGTTATTCGCACGCACAGCAAAACGTAAGTTTTTAGTTAAATAACCCATTATTATCTCATATTTTTTTACTGTGAATTGTCATATAAGGATATGTTTATGGTACCAAAGAAAAAAAAAATAGTTTTGCCTCGATTTAAGTTAAAATATTGGTAGTGTTCCTAGGAAAGCCGGTGGTTGCTTATAAGGCCAATAAAAAATTTGACGGTTGGCCTTGCTAGGGTACATGGGACTTACAAAGAACATCTATAAACCATGAACATATGAACAGTTACTTTTTAATAATTACAGTACTTAGTCTGTAGTGTCTATTATTTCATTACATTTAATATAAAAAAGTCATTGATAATTGTTAGTTTGGCCTTCTTAGGAACATTTTGGCCTTACAAAGAACGGACCCCTAAGAAGGCCATTTTAGGTAAAAAAAAAAGTTTTTAATTTCATCATCAAACGCATTGGCAAGTTATTTGATGTCAATATAATACTCATTACTATTATTTTTAAATGATTTCTATTCAGCAAATCTGTGCTTGTCACCGTCGACAATTCAAAAGAGATATTTACTCATAACTCGTTTATTTTAAGGATTTTTGATTTCATTTTTGAAACAATTTAGTACAACAATTTCTTTTAAAAGTATTCTGAACATATGCCGGAACAATATAATTATGCGGTGAATAAACACTTCTATTTAAAAGGCTTAACACCGAAAAAGATAAAAGCCGAGTTGGATGAAGCTCATGGCATATCTACTCCTGTGCTTGCGACTATTTACGTAAACGAGTTTAAACATAGTCGTACATATTTTCTCATAACCATAAATTGTACGTAAGATAAGAACTCAAATCATATCTATTATTTAAAATATATAGTATTTATACCTGCCATAAAATTTCATTATTTGTGAAATCTATAAGTTGTAGCAGATGAAATTAAGTTCTCGCCAACTTATGGAATGTGTCATTTTAACGAGCTTGCACTTTTCCCGATCGCAAGTTCTCACGAACCAGTGCACGCGCACCCATACAGGTGATCATCTTTTGATGGAATCATACTCTCCAGATAGACGGAGAAGCTGCGTGCTGCGTGAAAGGTAAAAATTTGCTACTATCCCACGGGAGTGGATATAAATTGAGTAATGTAAACTTTTTAGGTTATGCATTTTGCTATATTTTGACTGTATTACTTGTAAGTTAATTGTTATAAATAGTAACAAACAAGTAGATCGGCTTTTAATTATCTCCCTTTCGGATTTAACTAACCTTGCCTTTCAACCAATCATTGAGTCTTCCGGTACAAGCACCGACAGCATCCATAACAATTATCAAGGTGCAATAACTTTGGACACTATTCATCTATATTCAAAAGACAAATATCTTCAAACATTTAAGATGATGATGATGACCCCGACGGTCATCCACGATGGAACAGCTGAGCCAAGGTCAGCAAAAGACTGTAGAGGAAAACCAGCGATTACAAATTACAAAAAGGATTCAGCAGCAAGAAAAACAAGCAATCTTATTTGGAGGATCGACTTCAAAGGCTGCAATAGTTCGAAGCAACGGATTACATTATCAGAACGAAGCATCCATGTGATGCGTATGGCAGCTATCAAGCAGTAGCTTCTAAAATTGAGCTGACAAAACAGTTATCGACTGCTCAAGCCATTTTAGATGCAGCCTCAGTCGAGATCAGTCAAAAATTGACCTCAACACCAATCCACAATTCATAGGGGCAGGGCAAAGATCATGAAATACTAAATGGGACACTCGTGACGTATTCCCTTATCTTTTTTCGACCTTGGTCCCGTTAGCTCACCGGCCTTGTAGATTTTGTTAAAAGTGGATAGTAATAAAGAACTCACGTGTGAAAAAAAGACAAAAAGTTAGGGGGAACCGGAGTGTTAGTGCCGTGCCCAGGCAATGTTCCAGAATAGGAAAATTCTGAATCAGAGAAGAGGAGCAGGCAGGCAGCACACTCAGAGCATATATACATGTGCGGGCTGTTTATATTTTTTCACTGTGCATTTTTAAAGGCGGGCCAAAGTGTTCGAACGTGTGCGCTGCTCTGGGTGGTAAAACAAGATTTCAATTTTCCTTCAACTTCCCCCTAAATTTTTGTCTTTCTCTTACGCGTGAACCCTTTATTACTATCTACTTTTAGCAAAATTTTTAGTTAACATTCCACCCTACTGTCGCATTCGCACTAGTTTGTTAATGGCCGATATACACATCAAAAATATGCATGTAGGACTCCAAACTCTACCATACACGACAAAGGTTTCGCCCGATGAAGTGGAAGACAATTGCCCCATCCATAGTTTAACATTGTGCTTGATGCACAAGAGTAAAACCGACAATGTTATCACAAATGATAGACACTCTGTCAGCGCACAGTGTACAGCCTGCAAGACCATTTGTAAACGTAGGAATTGATTTTTATGGACCAATCTGGACAAATTTCAAACTAAGAGGCAAAGGGCCTCAGAAATCTATCTATATTGCTGTGTTTTGTTATTTCACCACTAAGGACACTCACCTAGAAGTAGTCAGTGAATTCCCACTGAAAATATAAAAGAGGCACCCTGGTCATCATCAAGGACAATAATTTTCCAGCCTTAAAATGGCTTAGGCCGTCAGCCGTCAGGTGCACAGGGGGATCACACAGGGGCACAGGGGGAACAACATGTAGCACCCTGGTGTACGTGCCGTAACTGTGTCCATGTGCCGGATCTGTGTACACTGACGGCAGTGCGACTATACCCTCCCCGTGGGGGCGGCTGGAAACAGGCACTCGGTACGGTCATGTCTCTGCCGGGTGTGCTGGCTAATTGTAGTCGGGCGGAGAGATGGTAACTCTCTTATGAAAAAACCGTGGTGGATACCGGTCGTACGTTAACCAAGCTCGGCCATGCTGACCGTGATTGGCGAGTGCGTGCCAGGACCACCAACCCCCTAACCCAGGGTGTCATGTGATCCGTGCCCATTGGGTGGTTTGCAGCCAGGGGGTAATACCGGCTGTATTCGAACGGAGCCTTCCTGATACTTGTCCGCCTCAGGTCGTAACCATGGACTTACCATGCAAGGGGCGCTGCATGGTGGACACTTTTTCCCCAATAACTACCCTTGACCACAAGTAGTGCCTCGTCACGAAAGTGGTCGTAAGAACCAGTTGTTATGAGTTCTAGCAAACCTGCCTCGGATAATTCTGAGGCGCAGAATCCTGCTCCTTCGCCGACCCACAAAGGGAAGCGAGTACCTAAGGGCGTTGCGATCGGCAACCCCTGTCCCAAATCCTCCGTGGCTAACCCTAAGTCAGCCCGGAAATCCAATTCTATTCGAGGGGCATCTCGCAAAACGACCGTGGCTGGTAAGCTCGGTTGTGGAGATGCTCTGTGTGCAGCGACAGCGCTCGTGTCCGTGGGCAAACCTGGACCGGGCAAAGTCAAGGCGCCTTCCCGGGCACCCCAGCCCTCCCCCTCCTCTTCGGTGCTTGGTAGCTCGGCCCAGGCTAAGCCTGGACCAAGTAGGACCACAGTACCATCGAGGGAGTCGCAACCCGCCTCCTCTGTGAAGCGGCGCGGCAATCCCTCTCTCCAGTCCTTCAAAGAAAGAAGGTCAGCGCGGCGGTTCCTGGACAGGATCAGAAGCATCCCGGAAAAGGAACTCTCTGAGAGAGATAAGACTTCTCTGGAGTGGGCCAACAGAGTGCTGGCTATGGGCAAAAGGCAACGCTCGCAAGACGAGCAAGAGCCGGCCTCTACGAAGCGGCCTAGGACAGCTTCCCAGATGGTCAAGCCGACGAAGCCATTTAGTGAAGTGGCGAAAGACGGCCTGATCTTGGCTGTTATAAACCGCAGCGATCCGGATGGTGCGATCTCCCTGGATAACTGGAGATCGGTCCGGATTGCGCTACTTGGCGTCTTCATGGACGTCATGGAGAAAAATCCTGGCCCTACCCCCTGCTGTTCTGACGCTGGGTGGCATCGAGGTCGGGTGAAATTAATCGCTTGTGAAGATCAGCGTTCGGCAGATCTTTACAAGACAGCGATTTCCTGTCTGGGCGAAGTCTGGCCAGGTGCCAGGCTCGAGGCTGTATCCAGGGACGAGATCCCGAACAGACCGAGAGCCAGGACATGGATCCCGGCGGAGCCCTCTGAACCTGAGAAGATCCTGGCCATTATGCGAATGTGCAATCGTAACCTTCCAACCCAGGATTGGAGGATTGCACAGGTCAGTGAGGTCAAGGGCAAAACGAGGCAAGCCATTGTCATCCTAAACGAGGAATCTCTGGCACCTTTAGCGGCTAAAGGCGACAAAATCTTTTATGGTTTCGACTCCATTGTACTGTCCGTTTATTCGAAGGACAGGAGAGTCGAAAAACCTGATGATGTCGCTGGGCATAGTGGAGAGACCAGCACCGTAGTAGAAGCTAGGACTTTGGCCGGTGCTGAGAAACTCCCCCCATCATCCCCGACAGCATCCATGGATGAGAATAGCGACACGCTATCAACCTCTGGACTGTTGGGAGGCCTGTTCATTGAGGATGACCTAGAAGAGGACATCCTACTTTCGGATGCCGACGACGCCGAGGTAACGGTGATAGAGGCGTCCCCTTCCAAGCGTAGACAAGCTGAGAGTGGTGCAGATTAACCTACACCACTCTAAGGCAGCGTCCGCTGCACTCCTTCTGCGTCTATCGCAAAAAGGAGAGGACGTTGTTCTTGTCCAAGAGCCATGGGTCGTGGGTGACCGGGTTTGCGGACTCAATCTGAAGGGTTACTGCAACTTCTACACAAAGGGAGTATGTAAACCTAGGACTTGCATTTTAGTGAATACCAGCTATAATGCTTTCTTGCTAAACCATTTCAGTGACAGGGATACGGTGTCGGTTATGGTGGAACTTGGATCGAACAGCATCTGGCTGGCATCCTCGTATATGGCCCACGATCATAAGGGGCCTCCTCCGCATGAGACCCTGAGGAATATCGTCGCGGAGGCAACTAAGCGCAAGCAAGCGCTGGTAATCGGCGCAGACGCGAACGCCCATCACACTGTCTGGGGTAGCTCGGACATAAATGATAGAGGTGAGTCTCTTCTCCACTTTATACTTAGCTCTAACCTTCAGGTGTGCAACGTGGGTGATGAACCCACCTTTGCCAACTCTGTGAGACGGGAGGTTCTTGATGTTACCCTATGTACCGAGAACTCCGCCCACATTGTTAAGGACTGGAGGGTCTCCAAAGAGCCTTCGATGTCCGATCACTCATATATTGAGTTCGGACTTAACTTTCTTAAACCAAATCGCAGCCCCTTTACTAACAGAAGGAGAACGAATTGGGATAGGTATAATCTGGCTCTCCAGCGGGCATTACCGGCTGAGGGGCCGCCTATCATCAATAGCCGACTGGACATTGATGTCGCGGTGAATGTGCTGACTGGAGCCTGCAACAGGGCGGCCAAAATTGCTTGCCCCTCGTGCAAACCCTGGGGCAGACCCAAACCCCCATGGTGGTCAAATGAAATCACGGCACTCAGGAGGGAATGCCGTAAGCAGTTCAACAAGGCCAAGAGAACCAATGAATGGTCTGATTATAAGATGAGCCTTAGGAACTTCAAGAAATCTCTCAGGATGGCGAAAAGGTCCTCGTGGGAGAGTTTTTGTGGTGGAGTGGAAAAGGTATCCGAGGCTAGTCGCCTCAGGAAGATACTCGCCACGACGCCTTGTGCACCCGGTCTTCTGATGAAACAAAATGGGGACTGGACCTCGACGAGCATGGAAACTCTAGAGTTGCTGTTGGATACTCACTTTCCTGGCTGCTCAGACAACCAAGCGGTAGTATCCACAGCCACACAGGAGGCTGGGGACCTCGCTAAGAAGGTCCTAAGCCGCGAAAAACTTGATTGGGCCATTAGGAGTTTTAAGCCATACAAGTCACCAGGCTTGGATGGCATTATACCAGCGGAGCTCCAGAGGGCTTCTGTGCTAATCAGCCCTTGGCTGCTTATCATTTTCGAGGCCTGTCTGCAGCTTACGCATATCCCTAAGTCCTGGCTGGAAGCTAAGGTCGTTTTCATCCCGAAAGGGGGGAAGGCCTCGCACTGCAAGCCAAAGGATTATAGGCCCATTACCCTCTCTTCTTTCCTTCTTAAGACTTTGGAAAGACTGTTGGATGTCTACATCAAGGATAGCATAAGTCCGGGTAGGCTATCTAAATCCCAGCATGCTTATACCAAGGGTAAATCCACCGAGACCGCCCTGCATGCTCTTGTTGATCAGGTGGAGAAGTCTCTTCTCTACAAGGAATTTACCTTGGCAGCCTTCCTAGACATAGAAGGGGCCTTCAATAATGTCAAACCAGAGGCAATCGCGAACGCCCTAAGGGGTCTAGGCATTTGCGAGTCGGTCATAGGGCTTATTGACTTGTTGCTCGGTTGCAGAGTCATAAATGCCACTGTTGGGAGTAGTTCCATGAGGAAATTTGCGGCCAGGGGCACCCCACAAGGTGGTGTCCTGTCGCCGGTCCTCTGGAACTTGGCTCTCAACGGCCTTCTCGTGGAGCTGGATGGTTCCGGGTGCAAAGTGGTTGCCTATGCCGACGACATTGCAATAGCTGTCTCGGGCAAACATGTGAACACCTTGACGGAGGTGCTTCAACGTGCTCTAGCAAAGCTTGCACGGTGGTGTGACAGATGTGGCTTGGGGGTCAATCCGGATAAGACCGAGCTGGTGTTGTTTACCAGGAAACACCGGACTCCCACCTTTGTAACACCAACACTGAGGGGTGTCAACCTAAAACTTTCGAATCAGGTCAGGTACCTGGGCCTGATCATTGACAGGAAGTTGAACTGGAAAGACAACATCAAGGAAAGAGTACGCAAGGCCACCGTGGCTCTGTACTCTTGCAGGAACGCTGTTGGTAGGAAATGGGGGCTGGAGCCCCGTATTATCCACTGGCTCTACGTAGCCGTTATTAGGCCTATACTTGTGTATGGTGTGTTAGTTTGGTGGCCGTCTCTTGACAAGGCTTATAACCGGACAGGCCTGGAGAGGGTGCAGAGGTTTGCGTCCTTACTTATTACAGGCGCCCTCAGATCCACCCCTACTAAGGCCTTAAACACTATCCTTAATTTTATTCCGCTGGACCTGTTTGGCAAGCAAACGGCAGCATCCTCGGCCATAAGGCTCAATGCGGTTCACTGCTGGTCACGTACGGATTATGGGCATTCTAGGATACTAGGGCCACGTACTACGGCGGTAGACTACATGGTTACCGAGCCATCATTCGGAATGAGAATTGCTGCCTCCTTCCCCTCTAGGCAAGAATGGACGGAGGGTCTATTTTTGCAGCCAGGGTCGATCCAGGTTTTCACTGACGGCTCTAGGAAGGATGGCAAAGTGGGTGGAGGTATTTACTCTGAACAATTGGGTATAGAAACCTCCTTTCGACTGCCAGACCATTGCAGCGTATTCCAAGCTGAGGTCATGGCCATATCACAGGCTATCGCGCAGCTGAGGGCCACAGCTAAGCCCCTGGCAAAATTATGTATATTTAGCGATAGTCAAGCTGCGATCAGATCGCTAGTAAGTGTTCACACGACATCCAAGGTCGTTGAGGACTGTCGCACGGAACTCGTCCGCATGGCTGCTAGCACGGAGGTCAGTCTGGTCTGGGTGCCAGGTCACTCTGATATCCCGGGCAACACCAGGGCGGATGAGCTCGCGAGGCTTGGCGCAGGCTTGCCCGCTGAGGATATAACTCTTAAGCCGGGTGCTCCGCTTGCATCAAGCAAGCGGACCATACAAGAGTCCTTCTTGGAAATTGCAAATCGCAGGTGGAGGAAAGAGCCCACCTGTGTAACGACCAGATCTATCTGGCCCATCTACGACCGCAACAGGTCCAGAAACTTGGTCTCGCTCAAGAGAGCCGCAATCGGCAACGTAGTAGCGGTCATTACGGGCCACTGTCTCATCGGCAAACATGCCACTAGGATGGGGGTGACCACGCATGACTTCTGCAGGAGTTGCCTCAATGAGGAAGAGGAAGAGGACATCCTTCACTTCCTGTGTCAATGCCCAGCTCTAGCGGTGCGGAGGAATCGGAGCCTGGGCTCTACTTTCTTTAATGACCTGTCGGAGCTGAGGTCCACCAGGATCAGTAGCCTAGAACAGTTCATTAAAGAGTCTAAATGGTTCGAACGGTAGGAATTGGGACTTCGTCCCATGTGGTATCACAATGGGCCTACCTTGGCCTAAGTGTGCCTTCTTTTGTTGGCAGCCACTTGAACCTAGAACCTAGAACCTAAAATGGCTTATGGGAAGGATCGTTAAAATAATCAAGGAAAACGATGGACTTGCTAGAGTAGATGATGTGCGAGCAACTACAAAAGGTAGTAATTAACATCTCGGGTCTGATGGCATCAGAAATGCTAGAGAACCGCTTACTTCAGCTAAGGAAAACTACACCGTACGAAAACGAGCACAATTCTTTATGGGACATGCTATTACAACGTTGCTTCTAGTGTGTTTATATTTACCAGGAGTCCCAGCATTACCAATAGAAATAACATCATTTACGAACCAGACTGGACTTCACTTTGAGAATCTCGGAACGGCTAGTATAGTTTCCAACGAATGGAATCTAATGGTATATTATGACATGACTAGCTATTGGAAGAAATATCAAGGATTTCTTAACGAGACCCTAATGTTACATGACTTTTGTAGTTCCATTACTCGATAAAGGTCCTGTGAAACAATCACGACCTAAATTGATCATTTAAGGGAAGAGATTGCAAGTAACAATCAGTTTATTGCCTACTAATCGGGTTAAGCGTGGAGCTTTGAACTTCGTTGGTAACCTCGCAAATGCCCTATTTTCTGTATTAGATTCCGAGTATGCAGGCAAAATAGCTCAAACCATTGAAGAAATAAAGAACAATGAAGACCAAGACCAAGAAAATGCTCTAAATTTGAGTTACATCATCTCAATAGAAATTCATGAAGAGAAATTAAACCTTATTCACATCCCTGTTTATTCAAATCATTCTGATTTTAACTAATATTCAGCGAGCTCGATCATTAATTATAAAAGTTCTTGCTGATACATACCATGCACCTGTAACTCCACAATTAATTACACCATACGCTACAAGCTCAATCATGAATACATTAAGCCCAGAAGAACTGAACGCCTTTGTGCATTAAGTTCATCCCTATTACGTGAACGCTGATGATATTGCAGAACTCAAGGACAACAAACTGCCAATCTGAGCTGCCTGCAAACATCCGAGTCCACAACGTACATCAACTCTAAGTAGGATACATCGCAATGGTAATGGCGTTCAGGATGGTTACTGGAGATTTTCTCCTAATAGCTGCAAGCCAAGTACCAGAGCAAAGCCAGCCTCATCCTCGAAGAAGAACGACCGACGATTTTAGTGTCAACATATATAAGTTAAGTAGTTAAATTTTGAATCAGTAATTGAACGGCTGGGGGAATGTTTGTACCTGCCACAAAATTTTATTTTTCCATAATTTGAAGCAAATGAAATTAAGTTCTCGCCACCATACGAGTGATCATCTTTCGATGGCATCATACTCCCTACACAGCCGGGTAAGCGTGAGAGCTTACTGCGTGCTACTTGAAAGGTGAAAGCTGGTTACTATCCCACGAGAGTAGCAATAAATTGAGTAATAGTAAGCTTTTTAGGTAATGCATTTTGTTATATTTTGACTGTATTCGTTATAAGTTAATTGTTATTAATAGTAATAAATGAAATGACCGGGAACCAGTCTCGCGAAGTAGCTAAGCTTTTAATTATCTCGCTTTCTTTCAGATCTAATTAACCTTGCCTTTCAGTTAATCATTGGTGTTCCAGTGCAAAGTATTGGCAGCACCCACAACAATTGTCAAGATACAAGAATCTTGGACACTATTCACGTACTTCAAACATATAGAACTACTTTCTTATTTGTTTTAAACCATTCAAGCTAGACATTTGCAAATAATTCACCTGCTGTTACTGATGTTGAAACTTGGATACAGAGTCCATGGTCTAGAGATCAATGATTCTTTGCTATTTAGTTTAAAAGAAGAGTAGTTGTATTAAAAACATTTTAATTGCTTTGTTTTATTTTAAAATTTTAATAAAAATGTAACATTTCGGGGAGGAGGAGTGCGAGGACAACTTTCCCTAATTATCGCGTTTATTTCCCAAGCAAAATCAGATCCCACTTTAAAATGGACATCTGTATTCGGCAGTCCGGTACTATAATATATGTCAAGGGAAAAGTCGAAACCATGGGGATCCGGTTCCGAAAAATGCGAAAACAGTGAAAATAGACCGGCGGGTGATGGTCGAAATTTTTTAGGATACTTGGAAAAATCTCAAACGGCAAATGGAAGGTATTATGCGTTGTAATTGCGAAGAAATCGTAAAAACTTCCTCATTTGGCACAGAAACAATTTTTTTCCATCATTCCATCCACGGGCGGACACCTGCGTAGTTTTGATAGAGAAAATTATGGAATTAAGGTGACAGTATTTTATTTTCAAATTTGGAAAAATATCCCAGTGGAAAAAGTTTCACTTCGAACGTAATCTCCTCGTTCGACCCCTAAATATATGTCTATTTTTAGGATCCCCTGAAATCCTACTTTTTCGAAGACTGAAAAAAGTTGGAGTAACTCTAGGAAAAGTGTATCGAGCTAAAAGGACCCTAAATAATTTACTTTTCTAACTTTTTCATAATCTATGGAGGGATCTCTAACTCAATTTGTTCTGTAGTCCAGCGTATAAGAACATGTAAAACGCCTATAGAAAAAAAAATATTTTTCTCCAGGGCAATTTTAAGTGCCTTCGCAACATACCATCTGTTAAAACTTACATTTGCCTTTACGCATATGGTAGCCAGCCAGATGGTCGCTTTTGTTGCGGAAGATTGACATACATACATTCATTTCTTATTGTGTTATTGTGTGTTCAAACGTGTATTATCTTTTGAAACGCTACCAACCAAGTGCAAAAATGCTTGTAAAGAATGGAAATGCTTAATTACGCTTATCAGGTGTGGTGATTAATAATTGTTAATTTTTTGTTAACTTTCGTATACTCGCGCATTAGGATGTCAGGTCGACGATTTGCATTTGCCTTATTTTTTTTTAACAGAAAACGTTAGCGCTTTGGGCTCACTGCTAGCTGCATATTTTTTATAAATTTTTTTTTTATATTTTTTACCTATTCCCATCTAATAGTAAATATAATTTTATGACGATATTTTACTAAATATCATACTAAAATGGTCCTAGCACCTTCGGTCTTACAGATCATGCGCGGATACATGTGTATTTGACGAATGTTAATGGTATTTAAAAAAAACATGTTTAATTTACAAGTAGTGTACAAAATATTATTTGCTATTGCTTGCTACACACTTTTGTCACCTATCAGATAAGTTGTGGATACCTTTCCAGAAAAACTGCTATGAGGTTAACAGTCATCGGGCCATTTTTTAACATTTTCTTAATTACTGAAGTTCTGCATGCAAATGGCATATGTCATTGATGAAAACAAAAAGTATTCGTACTGAGCTAAGTCTGGTGAGTACGGCAGGTGGGGAAAAAGTTCCCATCCAAGTGCAAATATAGTTTATTTGACTCCGTTCAATGCATGCGATGGGGCGTTGTCGTGCTGCAAGATTACTTTCCCGTGTTTATTACTGGCCCATTTTGGTCACTTTTCGATAAGTAGTGATAAGTGATCAGTTGTTACTGTAGCTGTCGGTAGTCATTGGTTTCAGAAGACCTTTGTACACGACACCTTTATGAATCCACCAAATATACACAATCATTGTCTTCCTTCCGATTTGGTCTCGCTGTCGCCGTTGATGCTTGTCCTGGATCAACCTATGATCTACTTTATTTGGGGCTATCGAAATATATTAATTTTTCAATCCCCGTTAAAACCCGATGTATAAAACCTTTTCCTTTCATGCCGAGAAAATGAAACTTCGCAGAAAGTTTTTTCAAACAATTACAGGTAATGTAGGAAAAAAATGACATAACAAATTAGATAAAGTAACCCGTTTTCCCAGCGTCATCTCTTAAAAAAATTAAGTATTATTATATGTATCTATACCTATACGCCTAGCAGAGTCAAAACAATCGTTTTTTTATGTTTTAACTGTTCAAAAAGCCAAGGACGCAGTTTTTATATAGATAGCTCGAAAAAAAGAGGTAATGTATTTTGGATTGATATACGTGTGCGAGTTTTTTTATTCCACTATACCTTCTAAACGCCTCAGCCGATTTAGGTGTATATGGTTAGAATCATTACTTTAGGCTGTGTAACATAAGCTAGGTAAAGTTTTAAATTAAATTAGTGCGGTATAAAAATAATAATAATAATTGAAAGAACAAAAAAAAATATATCAAAGCAAATTATATTAATACAAAAAAAAATATATATATATATAAAAATAATACAGAGAAAAAAAATAAAGTGCAGGAAACTCTATTATCAGGTTCCAAGATGATGCTATTTTGGACAAGTCAAAATGCAAAAAATGAATAACATTCGAATCAGCTTCAGCCGAGAGTTAAAAAAACTTAATGATTCTGAGACAGGAGCAGATGATATTTATAAATAAAACTATCATGTCGGTCTAAAGACTTCTCTAACCCTTATGTCACCTTCATCTTCATTTTCTTTGTCAGACCATTCCTTGAGTATGCCTGTCAGGTCTAGTCACCCTCGCAATCCACACTCATTAACAGGATTGAATCTATCCAGCGCAGATTCATCCGCTTTACCCTGCGCAATCTCCCTTGGACAGACCTCCTTAATCTTCCCCCTTATGAAAACCGCCTAAAACTAACCAACCTCCAATCCAGCCCTACGCCAAGATGTTGCCAATATTGTTTTCGTTCACCAAGTCCTAGCTGGTTCCATCGATTGCCCTGACCTCCTTTGCAGCGTATTCCTAACACTAACACTAACCCCCCCCCCCCCCCCCCCCCCCCGTTAGATCTTTTCCTACCTTTCAACTTGCAAGGCATCGTACTAACTATGGTCACTTCAAACCTTTACCAGATGGTCAACAACTTTGCCGCCTTCAATTTCCATCTTACCCAAAACTCCCTTAGGCTTGCCAAACCCAACCCTCCAATGAAAAATTCAGTCTCCATGCCAAACTCCCCCACCCGCATCTAGTTATAGCCGATTAATTTAATTTAGTTAATTCAGTTTTTATTGTTATTTATCTATGTAGCTTGTATTAAGCGAAATAAATAAATAAACCTATAAAAGCTGGTCAAAATTTCCAAAACAACATTTTCTTTAACAAAAATGTTGTCACTTTTATAATTGAATCGGTTGTTAAAAGTTCAACAAAACACTTTAGGAAGTAACAGAAAAAAACAATTTTATGAACCCGTACAGACATACATAGGGTATGCCCGGAGCATTTTCCAGTAGAGTTCGATGAAAACAGAAAATTAACCATATGATGACTAAAAATAAAGCACTGAACTGTTTTTTTTTTTAGAAAATAAATAAAAAAGCGAACAATTGCCTTTTCGCCATGATGATTATACTTGAAATAACCAGTAAAAGGGTTAATATATATTTTTTATAAATTTTTAAACATGAAATAAATGTAAAAAATGTAAGAAAATGCAATTTATTTAAAAGATATGCCCAAAAATGTTCGCAATTTTTTTAGACATGCGATCTCTTTTAAAAAACAACGAGACAGTTTTCCAAAACACATGTATACAGAAATAATATGCTTTTTCTTTTCATTTGTAATGGAAATACTAAAATTATTTTCACATGTCCCTTCTTCCCGAGAAAAAAAAATTAGATCCAATAGTAATATGGTTAGATCCGAATATTGGCAGGATGTAACGGTTTACGGATCGGTATCCGGGCATATCCAAACTTATTTAACTTCTTATTTCTATGTTACCTATATCGTAACAAAATATATACTAAAATCTTCCCAGAGAACATACGTACATATCTATAAGTAAAATAATTGAACGCGTAAATCATCGAATCTAATTATATATGATAATCCTGTATAATCATATCTCAATAGATATAATCCTTTTATATTATAAAACGCAACGTCTCTCTACCTGTCTTTCCATTAGTATGCTTATCATTCAAAAATCGATTTGCATATTATGTTTTTTAACTCATAGATTGTATGTTATCTGGTCAGGTTTAAGTATATATTTTGTTACATTAAATAAGATAAGGAATAAGCAGTTAGATATATTTGGATATGCTTGGATCTTGCCAATATTCGGATCTAATCAAATACTTAGATATGATTGGACTTTGAGCACGCGAATAAAAAAAATAAAAAAATCTGTTAATAGCATTAATTTAAAATGCTGGGCTGGGCGTAAGCAGCTCGCGGTACGCAAAAGTTTAAGAGTTGTGTATCTTGGATACCAAAGATCATGAAATACTAGATGTGACACTCTCTATACAATTCAAAAGCTCTAACCTATATGTATGCAAGTTCTAAAACTGCCTGGGGAAATTTTTCTCATTAGCAGCAAAGAACTACTGCTTCCTATGCCTTATCTAAATACCAATAAGAACGAAAGATATAAGAATAGGCAGCCAATAATTCTCATCTACAGCACTTACAGTGTAGGCAATAAAATGCAGCGTTTTTTTATCACGCATTTTTAAAGGCGGGCTAATCTGTTGGGCTCGCTGTGTGCCTCTGCATGCATGGTATTAGTGCCGTCCCCAGGTAATGTTCCAGCATAGCGAAATCCTGAATTGAGAATAGGGAACAGGCAGGTAGCACACTCAGAGTATTTATACGGATGCGGGCTGCTTACATTTTTTCACTGTGAATTTTTAAAGGCGAGCCAAACGTATTCGAACGTGTGCGCTGCTCTGGGTGGTGTAACGTGATTTTAATTTTCGTTCCGCCTCCCTCTAAATATTTGTCTTTCCGTCACGCGTGAGCCCTATATTACTATCCACTTTTAGAAAAATCTGCAAGGTCGGTGGACTAAGGGAACCAAAAACGAAAAAATATAAGGGACTACGTCACGAGTATCACATCTAGTAATTCATGATCTTTGTTAGATACTTTGTTCCTTTAATCAGGGCGTCAAGAAGAATAAAATATCTTGCTAGTGGTGAGCTATCCCAATCTCTGTGCTGCTCCCGTAGTCGAAGAGGAACCGGTGTTCAGAGTAATGATCACTGGATTTGTTGTTTCTGAAACTAATGGCTTTTTTGTTTTTAAAAAAGAATAGAAAAGAATATTAATAATATTGCAAACCCATAAGTATTGAATTTTAACTTTGATTTTTGAATTTTCATGTAAATTAAACTGTTTTTCGCGTTAACACAAAAAAAGATGAATCTGGAAATACACGAAATTGGGATGAAGTATTTAGCACGGGCAAAAACCTTTAAGCAATTGCGTTGCCTGATAACCTGACTTCGTGAAGACTTTCACAGCTGTCGGGACTAAGAAAGCCCGGTGGCGGCTCCACGAAGAAATTTCTCAGGGTTGTATCAAGTCGAATTACGAATTTTTTATTTTTTAAGAATAAAGCTTGAAAAATATGATTTTTTTTTCATAGCTAATATTACATTTGGTAGGCAAGCCCACCAAGTGTATTTTGGGTTTCTACGAATCTTAGAACGGACATTCTAGATGAGTTTAACTATTGATAAGAATTTCTTATCCAACCCTTAGTAAGTGGACAATCAAGTCAGATAAGCACCCAAAAGAGACTTGATTTAGCTCGGCAGTCTCACCGAAGAAGATTCTGACGTTGGACGTGGATACAAAAGGCTTCTGTGGCAACTAACTTCCAACTTCCAGCACTTGCAATCTCCTGTACAATTCCTACCGGCATGTCGAAATTTTTAAGCGCCTCTAAAGTAAGTATACGAGCCCCCAAAAGCACCCTTTCATCTGTCCTATTACGTTGCTTGTGATCTTTGCCCATCTGGTTACGCTGCATTTTTTTCTGTGCCTCGCTCATTTACATTATTTTTAATTTTTATTAATTTATTCAGATCGCTCTTAGCAACGCGAGGAGTTTTAGCACGAAACTAAATGAAGTTGTTATTGTATCAGCCGCCCGCACACCGATGGGCAGCTTCCAGAGCTCTCTGGCCCCACTGTCAGCGACTCAGCTGGGAGCTGTAGCGATTGAGGCGGCTATTCAAAGAGCAGGAATCGGAAAAGAGGACGTCAATGAAGTCTACATGGGGAACGTTGTGTCTGCTGGCCTAGGACAGGCTCCTGCACGACAGGCAGCTATTTTTGCTGGCTTACCAAAAAATGTGTGCTGTACTACTGTGAACAAGGTATGCTCTTCGGGGATGAAGGCAATCATGTTATCATCCCAGACGTTGATGCTAGGCCAGGCAAGCGTGATCGTGGCTGGAGGCATGGAGTCCATGTCGAACGTTCCTTTCTATCTGAAAAGGGGCTCCACTCCTTACGGTGGTGTCAATCTCATTGATGGAATCGTTTTCGATGGTTTAACTGATGTCTACAATAAATTCCATATGGGCAACTGTGCCGAGAATACGGCCAAAAAAATGGGAATCTCCAGAAAGGAGCAGGACGATTATGCAATAAACAGCTACAAGCGATCCGCTAAAGCTTGGGCTGATAAAGTATTTGAACCAGAAATCGCCCAAGTTCGTATACAGCAAAAAAGGAAACCAGAAGTTGTAGTTGCTGAGGATGAGGAGTATAAAAGAGTAAATTTCGACAGGTTTGGTCAGCTGGCCACTGTCTTTCAGAAGGACAATGGCACTGTTACAGCCGGCAATGCATCCACCCTAAACGACGGAGGATCTGCCCTCGTTTTAATGACTGCAGAGGCTGCTCAGCGCATGAACTGCAAACCTCTAGCTCGCATCGTAAACTTCCAAGATGCTGAAACAGATCCCATCGACTTCCCCATTGCTCCAGCTCTAGCCATCCCAAAACTGTTGCAAGCGTCTGGAGTTAAGAAGGAAGACATCTCTATGTGGGAGATTAACGAAGCCTTCTCTGTCGTCGCTGTAGCGAACATGAAAAAATTAGACATCGATCCCGATAGGGTCAATATCCATGGAGGCGCTGTAGCCCTTGGGCATCCAATTGGGATGTCTGGAGCCAGACTGATAACTCATCTAACCCACGCCCTCAAACCTGGACAATATGGTTGCGCTGCCATTTGTAACGGTGGAGGTGGTGCTTCATCAATGCTCATCCAAAAATTGTAAGCTCCAAAGTTAAAGTGCCTTATCCCTAAACCCATTTTAATCAATTTATTAGAGTCGTAAATTGCATTTAGGCAGAGATTATATATTTTATTACGAATAAATTTCTATTCTTTGTACCTCTCAGCTTCTTTGAAATACCTCCAGCTCTTTTACCCAATTCAACTCCTTATAGTTGAATTGCTTGGCTTAAATCATTCACCTTGTAGCAAAGTTATAAGAAATTGAATAGTGTAGAACGACTATTTTCTCAACACGTTACCACAAATGACTTCTATTCAGTTATATACAAGCTATATGTGGATAAGATCTTTGTCCATCGTTTACAGGTCGAACTTCAATCCGCCAGGAGTTAAGCCTCTCTTGACGCTTTTCACCAAGGATCCATGCCCCCTCTGTGATGAGCTCATGATAGAACTTGAAGAAGAATTTAAAGGAGAATATCAATTTGAAAAAATTGATATAACAAAAAAGGAGAATGTGAAATTTTTGAGACTGTACCGCTACGATATTCCTGTGCTGTTTCTAAATGGACAATTTTTGTGTATGCATCGGTTAAATAAAAGTCTATTGAAGAGAAAATTGGAGGAACTGAAGAATTGAAATTAATGCTAATGCATTAATTGTGCATTATACTCTAATCATACTTCTGCAAGGAGAAGAATGGATTGAATCGCATGCAAACTTTCTTGCATTATTTTCGTGAAATGAGATAGCTAAGTATGTCCCTTATAATCGACTTTTATACCAGTTTCTTACAATAGCTTTTCTAAGTAATTCATTTATAATAAAATAGTACTAAGTATTTGAATAAAGTGATTTATGATAATAGCTCCTATTGCTGAATCTGTCGGCAAGGATGTGAATGCGAATTTAACATATTAATTAAATAAATTCAATGTTTTTAGAATTTAAATTAGTGTAAATAAAACATTTTCAATAAAGTGAAAATCAATAATAGTTTCGGTCATAAAGAAAGTATAGCCAGGAGTTCTTTTAATAATTTCTCATTTATTTCCAAAAACAAAACCAACTGAACTAAAATGATAGACGGGTTCTCCAAGGCAATTCGAATTTTTGATCAAAATACAAAGGTTATTTGATTTGAGGACTTGGTAGTAGTTGTAACCAATTTAGGAAACTTTGCTAACTCCGCTACAAAAGGACCTTTTTTATACAAAAAAACATTTTGCCTCTAGTTTCTTTTTCACAAATTTCTAAATTCAGCCATTTAGGTAATACGTGATTTTTTAATTCACTAAAAAAGCTTAAATATTAAGGGTTGGTGGTCATAGTGAGATTTAAGTCTTGTTCCATTCCACATTGATAACCACCCTTAGCTGAAAATCTTAAACAAGCCGCTAATTTTCATTCTATTGGAATTGATGAAAAACGCAACGAGAGATGGTTCTTCCAAAACGTACAAACACATAGTATCTATGGAATGGGTTTCGCTATCTATTAGACTATAAATTATCAACAAGTATTTTTCACTAAATTACAACTGCAAAGCTTTTGAATGAATTCCAATGATTGGAAATTGTTGGTTGTGTCAGGCACAAAGATTCTGCAAGCTTTCATTCGCAAATCTTCATCTTCGAACTTTTTCACTTGATTTGGGCGTTCATTGTCTTCCTTGTTAGAATTGCCACTTTTATAGCGTCAAAACCAAAATTCGCAAATTTTAACCGAAGTTGTATATTCATCATAAATTTCTGATAGTAATCGATGACTTTCAGAAGAACTTTTTTTCCCAATTAAAGAACAAATGCAAAAATTCTCGCAAATATCATATCATATCTGAAAATTCACTAAAAGCATGCATATGTACTATATAAAAAATTTGCTCATTGTCTGGTGATCTATTTATTTTCTTATTATCTTATAAATCGCCGTAATAGCTTTAATGACGGGTTAACTACCTCTTCGACAACACTAACCAAATGCTGTTTATGATATCTTAATTTAAAATCCTTAATATTCTCACTTTAGCTGATTTGTCATTTGAATTTCGAAAATGTAGTAACCGCCGAAAGTGAATCTATTGAACCGCACGCACTCTCTCCCTCCAAATTCAATAATCAGGCCTGCTATATGTGTACAAGGTGGCGCAAAATTAATCATTCTATCGGAAGATGTTATAATTATTGCAAATTGCGTTGTACGTCAATTATATTTCACATTTGTGAACTACACAGCTGCAGAATACAAAGAATACAAGCAATGAAGCGCTATACATCGCAAGAGCGTGGAATAATTGTGTCTACTTTTTTTGACTAATAATCGGTCGGTGGTGTTAGTGCAGCATGCATTTCGACGTCGATTTCATAATCGTGTCGCGTCAACAGATGAGATTGAGGATGGCTTGACAGTAATTCACACGCGACTGACGGTCAGCAAGCAGTTGCACTGTTTGCATCTTGTACGGGAACATATGTAAGTCTTTCACTAAAACTCGCTGTAGTAATAATTATAACATATTCCGATAGAGTGATTAATTTTGCGCCACCTTGCATAATATATTATTTTTCTCAGTGTGCAATTTCACACCCTGACTGAAAATTCAGTACCGAAAAACTTGTTTATTTTGAAAATAAACATGTTTCACTCTGCACGAATTACACGGTTTCAAAATTACGTCCGTTTTTCTGTTAAAAATATATGTAAATGTATTTTTTCTAAATATCTTTTTACTCAATTTGGGCGCAATTGAAAACTATGTTTTCCATTAGGCCCATTAGGCGCTTATTTGTTTTCAGAAAAAAATTCAGCCCTTACTTTTTAAAAGCTGAATTGTTCACTAAATGCAGAATCTGAATTTTCAATCAGGGCATCAGTTCTTTTTTGTAATTTGCGTTAGCTCTTTAATTTGTAATGACAACAATTACAACACCATCACTCAGATATTTATCTGGATTAGTTTCAAAATGTAGAGGTATTGTTTTAACATTGCATTTATTAACTGTAGCGAAAGGTGTCCGTAATTAGAACGATGACTACCGAGGTCAAGAAAATATCAAACTAACTCCTACTGTTAAGGGATATGCTGTGTATAAATATAATAATATAACATTGTAGAATTGTAAAGACTCGAAGATAAGTTTAGACCATATACTACTGAGGTAATCCTTGTAGAGATTTGCAACGTTTGGAAAATAAGGAAGAATTAGCGAAATATCAAGAATATTCAGGAAATTAAATAGTCCGGTGTAAAAAGGGACCTTTCGGCGGCATCCAGAAGAAAAGGGTAAACTGGACAGATAAAACTGCCTCCCTAGAAGGGAATTCTGATAAAATTTGTTTTATGCATTTATGAGGGCAATATATCAGTCCAAGATGAAGGGAATGAAAACAATTTTTCAATAATACATATGTGGGTCTTTATTTTCTTCCGTAGTGCAAGGACTAGGTAATCTTCTCGTGTAATTGATTTTGCTTTCTTAATGCTTTAAGCCGTCATTAATTTTGAATGCATATCATCAAAACAATCATTATTATGTCAGTAATATAAAATAAATTATATCGATAACCTCTCTATCTTTACCAAATTCCGCAAATTTTAAGTATGAAGTAGAAAATATTGTTCCCATTACTACATACATGAAAAATGGTCAAAATCTGCTAAGAAAGGCGATAACTATCACGATATATTGTGAAACGGGTCCAACTCCTCAGTCACTACCATTTTAAAGTAAGATTTAGATTAGCATCATTCTTTTTTCATAATGATTTCATTAGGTAGACTTCAGTAGGAAGTATTTTATATGAAGGTAGATACCTAAAAAAAGGACATTTTTTATTTATATACAGGGTGTTTCATATATCGTATGCCAAAATAAGTGGAATGAAAACTCTGATCTGGACAAACAAAACATTATATGGGACCGTTGAGAGTTACAAGGTTATTAGTAAATTCCAATTGCCAATGGTATGCACATCACTATTTTATTTTTTTTATATTTTGATCTACTCAACGCAGCGACATCCAACTCATATCAAAAATCGACTATTCGAATGTCCTTTACAAAAATGTCGACAATGTTGACTTACCACCACAGACATATACAATACCACGGGCATGTACAAGATTTCCTTTAGAAACGGACGGTCCGATTTTTGTCCCCTCTCTTTTGCTCTCAGGCAGTGACAGCTCATGAACTGCCGTAAAATTAACGTTCTATAACGTCAGAAATAATTCAGAGCGCTGAATTGCCGTTAAAGATATTCTCTGACAAATTTTTTTAATACAGAACAATTTATGGTAATTTCTGTACGACACAGTCCACTTCGTCTCTTGCGGAAAAGTCATCCGGGCACGGTATTAGAGTCAATTTATGCCTTTATGTTTTTTGTTTAACTTTATAATAAAAATAATTTAAGGGGACATTACCCACAGTTGGTTCAAAACAATGCATTTTTTTTTATTTGCTTAATCGATAGATATATCTGTTAAAAATAATATATCAAAAACCCAAAAATCGATATCTTCAGTAGATATGAAGTTACAGGTCATTAAAGAGGCGTGCCCCCAGCCGAGCGGCTGGCTGCTTTGTCATGGAGGATACACGCAAAACAACAACGAAAGTTTCAATGCTACTAACTGGCAGTTTGCACCGAACACGTTTACTGCGGTTTGATAATCATTGAAATTGCGGCTTATTTGGCAGCTTGAATTTTTAATGAGGGTTTTAATCCCATTTTGAAACGGGACACCGACCGCGTACAAGGTGCTGAGCGGATCATGGTTTACAACTCGAAAGAAGGGCGATCAGAGAGGAAAAAGGTGAAAGCAGACAAGGAGGCAGAATTTGAGCTTGTCGAAGGAATTTTGTATGCTCCAGGAATAGATGTGTAGCTGTAAGTGTCAAAAATCCCGTCGATTTTGTATGAAAATTCACTTTTATTTCAGTCGAAAGTCGACTCATAACTTTGAAGCTAATTATCTCAAAATGCCATATTTTTTCGCTGCGGCAGAGATTCAGATCAACCGGTTCAAAATATTTTCCCAAACATGTCACTTCGGTATACACCAATAATTTTGATTTGTTTTTTTTTTGTTCAAAAGTTATGAACAAACTAGAGGAAAAAAAAGACCGAAAAAATGGCACTTTTTTTCAAATGTCCGCCATTTTGTTATTTTTTGGAATTTTGAAAAGCTGTTGGTCTATGATGAGCGCCATATTGTATAATTTAAGAAAAAGTGAACATTTTTGATTTCAGGTCACGTGTGTAACCAGGGTATCTGCCGCGAGCACGGACTGTACGCCAAGAACGGCGATCTTTGACGGCGTGGAGGGGGGATTAAAAATATTTTTTATGATCCGAAAAAATTCTGTAACTTACCTGAAGGATGAATAAAAACAATAAAAAAAAGTTCAGTTGAATTGCTTTGTTAGTTAACGAGAAAAAAAAACTTGAAAATTTGGTAATTTTTTAGGCCAACTGAGGAGAATGTCCCCTTAATGAAATCATTTAAAAATTGTATATATTTTAGAAACTTACCGATTTTCGTATGCTTTTATACGTAACAAAATACTGCACTCGAAAATACCGAATTTAAAATAGTTTGCAAAACAAATAACATTTAAATTAAGTCAATCGCCACACAATTTGATTTAAAGTATTAACGATTTGGATAATTTTTATTAACATTCACTGAATTTAAAGAAAACATTTTATAAATTTAAATTTAAGTTGAAATATTTTTGTCAGCACTCAGAAATTCTGCATTCAAAAAATGCAAAATTAGAGAATGCAAAAACGCAGTTTTTATTTTACATTTTGCCCACCCCTGTGCTACATGTAACGCTAAACTCTCCAGAACGTACGTACGTCACATGTGTCTAGACTGCACCTTTTTTTCCTGCAGTTCTGCAACAGTGTGGCAGATGTCAGCTGAGGGAATCTAATCGTCGGTACTTTTCGCCAGACGTCAACATTCTTCGGCAGGAAATTGTAGACAACTTTGATTATAATCAACTGGACGCATCTCAGGGATTTCGAGTAAATTCTACAACTGACCAGCAAATCTAATCCCCAGAAGTGAACGGCTCCGGGACGTTTGCATTTCCCGGAAGTAGAGAAGTTTTAACAAGGTAAGGAGGCGAAGGGTTTCTTGTGAGTGAAAGTGTCACTGCGATCGTCAGCGGAGTTGTTTTTGTTTTGGTCCAGCCGCGCAGTAAAAAAGTAAACAAGTTGCCTGACATGATTCAGGTCGTCGAAAATTTGTGCTAATTAAGTTTTTGGAGCATAGACTGCGACTAGAAGTGGACTGATAACTGCCAGTGGACGTTCGGGTGACGAAATTTCATCCGGTGAACTCCCCCAAAATCCTCACGGAATGGTGGACATGAACGTGGAAGTAAATCGACTTCATACCTTTCGCGACTGGCCGACCAATGCCCCCATTGACGTAGCCCGCTTGGCTAAGGGTGGCTTTTTTGCGACCGGAAACTTTCTTGAGACGCAGTGCAACTGGTGCAACAAGAAGATCTCAGACTGGCAGTACGGGGATCAAGTAGGACCCTTCTTCCCCATCTAATTGGACTAGAATTCAATTAAAGAGTGATTTTTATCAGGTCATGGTGAGGCATAGACGATTGGATCCCCTTTGTCCGTTTGTAATGAACCCCACAAGCTCGGGAAATGTTCCATCAACGACCACTTCCAGCCTGGACCTAATGACAGGAGAGGGGCCCCAGGGAGACCTAAAGAACGAGATGTGCCGACTAGCTACCTTCAAAAACTGGCCAGTAAGTATCTTTCCTAATCCACATTAAAAACACGATAACTCCTTATCTTGTGGAAGAACAGCCAGAAAGATAATTTGCGCACAACCAAATGAGGCTGCTGTTGAGCGAGTTTGTACATGTTCAATGTTTAGATATTTCTTTATTACATCGACGATGCCATGCATAAATATTTAGAGCCCTACCCTTCCTCGGACCGTTGGTTACAGTTGATATTGATTAACCTCAGTTTTATGTTGACTTATAAAATTCAGTAGTTTGCTTAGTAAGCAAAACGATAATATTTATTTTGTTTTGGACAACTTGGTAATTTAAAAAAAAATATTTATTTAATGTTTTATCATTATAAAAACAAAATAAAACATAAAACTAACATTTCTATATTCAACTTAAGTGAAAGTTGTTCAAGATCATCCGACGCTATCAAGAACATTCGATAATTTTACACAAGTAGAAATTTGATAATGAATGTCTCATGTTTAGGGTTCTGGGAATTTTGTATAGGCGTTGTGAATTTAATATACGTCACGCTTAACTTTACATCCCCATTCCTCATTTTATTCTATAATATTAACTATTAAACTTAAGACTGCAGGTGTCATGCATTTTAAAATAATCAATTAATCAATCATTGTATATATTAATCCAGCCGCAATAATTGTATTGTACCGCGATTAAGATATTAATAATTTATTAGCATATAAATAGTCATTTTATAAATACAGTAACCCAGTACAGAAAGGCATAGGTTGGAGAAACCGCGGTTAGCAAGGGTTTCTCTCGAGTACACATAAAAAAAAACTATAGAACCATTGATTACTATTAATTCTTTCACAAAATGTTATTTTATTATGCTGCATTTATACATGTATACTACTGTGTTTCGATGTTTTTGAAAAATTCTAAACCACTGATCCACATCTGCAGTGTCACTGAGCTGACTAAAAGTATGTAACTCTTACATTTACAAAGAACAACGAATTTTTAAAAGTTTTTACTTTGTTTTTTAATAATTTAGAAGTTTACGCATAGTCAGTTCGTTGAGAAACGAAAAATTTCTGAACCCTATATTTTCATATTTTTTTTTTTATTTCAAACAATCGTGGATAAGAAAATTCGGCAATTTTTGTTCTAAACAGTCTAACAAAAGTTTTGGTATTGTATAATAGTTAATAGTTTGTTCAACATGATTTGTTTTTTTACTTACAGTAAAAATATTTATTCCTATTTTTTTACATACAAGTATATTAAAAGTACTACGACGCAACCAATTAATAAATTGTGTAGTCCCCGAATAGTATTCCGGATAAGCCGTTTTAGCTGGCACAGACCTTCTAGCGAGTTTGTTTTTCATTATGCCCCACACATTCTCAATTGGGTTGCCATCTGGAGATGGTCAGTCGCACGTTGTTATGTTATTTTTTTGCTTTCCAAATCCCACACAGTTGATTCCGATGTTTGGGATCCTCTCGTAAGATCCAATCATCATAATTGGGCCCAAACACCTTTTTCATTGATTTTGCCTCACGTAAACGCTTTTTGATTATATTGATGCTGACGTGAATTCCTTTTTTTTTCCAGTTAAGCTTTCGCCTTGCACAGTCTTAAACTGCGGATGCTCTCAACTACAGTATCACTATATCCTCCTTTTTCGTAGTTGCTGTCTTCAGCCCCTGACGAGGAAGGTCGTCAAAAGTTTTCGATTCTAAATACTGGTTTACTCACTTCTAAATAAAAAGAATATTTATCATTATCTGAGGCAGGCGAGCCCAAAAATTAATCGGTGTTTCGATTCGGAACAGCAGGCCTGATCTCATTAGTCTGGCTAATGTGTGAAGTATAAGTGAAGGCAAATTTTATAACAATATGATTTATTCAAGCCCACCGGTTGCATCGTAGAATGATACACATCGCCATCACAGAAACTGCAGATTTCTTATGATTTGCTGATTACGCATAATTCGCAATCGTGTTGTAGATTCTTGTAAGGGTGGGTATATTGCTGTGAGTCGTCCTAAAAACTCTTTATGTTGTCAATTAGGATTTTCAAATACTTGAACTCGTTTAGCGTCTTAATAATTTCCCTGTGAACAGATAGTTCTATTTCTCAACACTTCATAACCATAGATTTTGTTTTTTGCGTGTTGAGCTTCAATTTATTCGCATTTAAGCAGGTCTAATTTCGTAAATATCCATTAACGAAATGTACATCAAGGAATCGTGCCAGTTTTAAATACTTTATAGCAGTGCCTATATCAAAAGACAAAGAACAACACCAAGAACAGATCCTTGTGGAACTCCAAGGTTCACAGTCAGAGACTTTGATGTCTCCTCAAACCAGACCGTTCCTTTGATCTGACTCCGCAAATCTTTACCTTTTTTACTAGTGTTTTCCTATCAATGGTCTCAAACGCCTTTCGGAAGTCCAGAAACACACGCTTATTTTATTCCTGACAGCCACATCTTCCTTTCATGCTGCCAGCATCACATTTATAGCTGTTTCATATGAATGCTGTACCCATTAAGTCGGAAATAAATTAATGATTAATATGTGTTATTTTTTTTAGTGTAATTGGAACGCATGAACGACTATAATATCCAATTTGTTTGCTCTCTAGGACTAGTGGGCCAGTAATCGTATATTTAAATGTAGATAAATGTTCTAAAATTATGTTCGTTTCAGTTTTATCTGAAATTTCTCATTTCGAGTGACCTTTGATAACAATCTGCCATTATAATCTTCAATTTGGTCCTCTGAACTCCCCTCTTAATCATTTTAAAAATCGGCCAGTTTTGGAAATTGAATTGGTTCGGGAAGTCATTGATCATTAATTCTGTAAAACTTAATTTCAGCTAGCGTGTAATAGGAAATTATTTATTTCTGTACGTGGCTAATTTGCAAATAAATAAATTATTAGTTGTCAGTTGTACAAATAGAATCGCAATCTCCCATATAGTAGCGCTCAAGCGCCCCTAATTCTTTGAATTTTTCAAAATATTTAATTTGTTAACGATTAAAACAAGCTGGTGTAGACCGACAAAATAGATAAAACAAATACACATGATCTAATCAGGTATTTCTTTAAATTTGAATTTCGTAATACTCGTATGAGCTCTAGTGAAATGAGTGGCATTTTTGTTCAATTTTTAAATTTTTTAATGATTTTTGTATGAAAAAAAAAACCTACAACTTCTAACTCCTTTATCTTTTTTGTTTCCGTTAACAGAACCCAAACATTTCTCCCCAATCTCTAGCGAAAGCTGGTTTCTACTATATCAACAAATTTGACCATGTGCGCTGTGCTTGGTGTAAAGGAGTCCTTGAAAATTGGCGAAAAGAAGACAACGCGTTTGTTGAACACAAAAGATATTTTCCAGATTGTCCCCGGGTTCAGTTGGGGCCGCTGATCGATATGCGTAGCGATGACTTAGGAATTCAGCAGACAATCCCTGCGCGGCATCCAAAATATGCAAGTTTAGATGCTCGATTAAGGACATTCATCCGTTGGCCAATTGGTGAAATCCAAAAGCCAGAAGTCCTCGCTCAGGCTGGATTCTATTATCAGGACGTGGATGATCATGTTAAATGCTTCCATTGTAATGGTGGATTAAGATCTTGGCAGACAGAAGATGATCCATGGTTTGAACATGCACGCTGGTTTCCCAATTGCCAATTTTTGAAGTTAGTCAAGGGATCAATTTATATCAGTCAAGTCCAGGAGAAGAGTAGGCAGCCGACAACAAAAGATGAGGCGCCAAGTCAGAATTCGGAACAAATCATGACTATTGATGAGGCTATGATGACAGATGCGGTAAGGCGAGCTTTGGAAATGGGACTAAATGAGGGGAGAATACGAAATGCAACTAGAAGGCATTTAGAAATGTATGGTAAGCCGTTTGAAACAATTGAGGTGTTAGTGGAGACTGTGCTAGAGGGACAAGCCGATGAGGAAGAGGATGATCCCAGTGAGAGGAGTTCCTCAATTGTCCGAGAAGTGTCCAGGATTCTAGACAATATATGCTTTCCTAGACATAACCTCGGGGATGGAGACTATATTGATAATTTTGGGTCACTTAGTGAGGAAGATGATAATGGGGGAGAAACTCAGGAAACTCAGGAAACTCATTCACTTGCGCAGAATATTTCGAATAATATTGATTTCCAAAGCGAACATCTCCGTAACAGCATTGGACTTAGCCCTAACGTTGTACCTGATAAATCTAGTTCAGCTTCTCCTAGAAGCTCTTTGGACAAGGGAGAAATAGTCAGCGATGATGGCGAAACGAAAGTTGCACCAGATCTAAAGAAGCAAATATCCCTGGAGGAAGAGAATCGAAAACTTAAAGATGCTCGATTGTGCAAGGTTTGCATGGATGACGAAGTCGGTGTGGTATTCCTTCCCTGCGGGCATTTAGGTAAGTTTAAATTGATGAATTGACTAATTCAATTTACTATTTTTAATGTATTGCAGTAACTTGCGTTCAATGTGCTTCTGGTGTGGAAGCATGCCCATTATGTAGAACAGCGATTAAAGGTTTTGTCCGTACCTTCCTTTCGTGAAGCGGTAGGAACATCGCCCTTTCCAGATTTACAAAAACCAAAATATTGCGTCACCCTGTAATTTAGCTTCTTCAAACCTCAAAGCACTTTATATCCAAAAAAAATTGTTCTATTTTAACGGTTGTGGGAAATGCCAAAGTATAGGTACTTCTAAAATTCTTAAAACATTTCAAAATTGCTGACATTGAATTGATTCTTAAGCACTACATCTCCGAAGACGATGTTATTGCATAAAATCTGTTTATTTTTAAGTAAACTAAAGGACCTAGAAAAATTGGATACTGGTACATTGCTGTTTTGTTATACAATTTGAAATTTTTTAGATTTGTTTTGTTTACTGCAAACAGATTTTGGAATTGGATTAGTTGGTAGGTAAGAGTGTGCGTTGGATAAACTCCGTCCTCCTTTCGTTTCTTAAGAAGCCCGGTACATTTTTGGCTTCAAATCCCTCTTACAGTTGTAGATGTTCTTATAGAAAAGTGAAATAATTTTTATTAGTTATAACTCTCGCTGATATAGCCTAGCTTTCAATGATATCTCGAACAATATCTTAGCATTCCAATAGTACATTAACCCAATTTTAAATATACAGAAACGAAATCGTTATCTAACGTGCACGAATGAAAGGCTATTATTACGTATGAATTGTAAGTTCCTCGAAAGGATTCCTACGCTATAAAACTTTCCTCACTTTTACTTCTTTGAAGTCATATCAATAAGTTCCTGAGTATCCCAAAAACACCAACTTAGTAGAACATTTCCTGAAATAAATTGTGGATAGATCTCAGCTCGTAGGCTTTTTAAATAATTTCCAAGAAGTATGGTAAATGTTTGGAGGTATGTTACCTGGAACTTGGCTAAATAGAAAATAAAAAATTTTATGACGAAAAATTGAAGTAGATAAGCCTAGGACGTTTGTGATTTCTTTTTAAGCTCACTTTATTGTGTATAATAGAAATAAAATTCTCCAAATTTTTTCTCGTTTAATTTAAGTGGATTACCTGTTTAAATTACGATGTTTTACATGAAAATGGTTTATATATTTATCGCATGAAATAAATTATTTAAACAGTTGTAAACTGAAAACTTATTTTAAAAAAATGCACGCATTTATAAATTGAAAAATATAACGAAATTTTTGTGACAATTTACTTTTGTAAAGTAAAAATGTCGGCATCAAAAATTTCTTCTTATAATTTAACTTGTTCGCCACGAGGGTCTCCTGTGAAAAATGTCTACCACAGTCCAAAACTCAAATAGACTTAATGGACATATATTTAGAGCATTCTAAAAAAGTAAAATAAAGTTTTTTAACTAGTGTTTTAAAACTTAGCAATTCTCTTCAAAACAAAGCGTTTCAACTATCTTCATAAATCGACCAACAACGTGGTGGAAATAAAATTAGACGTACCAACATTTTTCAAAATAGCTCGTGAGAATTAAAAGATTTCAATGTGAGTTTTTCTCTGATTTTAAAAAAGACTACAATTAAATAAAAGAGAATTTTTTTCAAAATAATTTGTAAGTTATAATTTTTTAGCAGTTTTAATTTATTTACAAGCTTAAAGTGTGAACTAATGTTAGACGCATTTATTGCTTTTAAGATAAAAATCACATTTTTCTAAAAAATCTTAATCAGTATTTTGTCCATTTGCCCCTGGCATCATGCAATGCGATAATTCGACAAGGGAGACTGTCATACCGAGACCGGATTTTTTCCTTTGGGATGCTACAGAGAAAAACGCTCATCGAAATCTTTTCTTAAGATAAGAAAACGCTGTGTCACACCCATGTGACGGCTGGTAGCGACGGGTTAATTAAAAAAAATCAGCTCAATCTAGCTCTATTCCAAAATCTGTTGGAGATGTTATGAATACCGAAACGATAGAATCCAAGTGAAGATGTATTTGTTGCACCTGCAGAGAGATTATACAGTTTTTAAGGGCGATACCATATTCAGCTTTCTTCGTTAAAGAGTCGTCTCAGGTTCAGGAGTTCTACGACGGATTCTGGAATACGCTTGAATATAATTTTAAAGATGCAGTAAAATTATCGATTAAGTACTATAAATCTTGTGCCATCTATAAAGTCTATTGTACCTTATTTCAAGAAATTAATTAAAGAGAGAATTCATGGCCATTTTTACTTCATTCCCAACAAAAAATTGGATAAATCTTCGTACTTGCGTTATCTCTAGACTGATATGGCCCCCCTATAATAAGAGGAAATCGCAAAAGCATGAAAATCTTACCCGTGAGAACATTACTAGAATTTTGATAGTGGACAGTAGGATACTGGCCCATAGTGGAGCACGCAACTGGCTGGGGATCGCCTTCAATAATGTCTTGCGCTGGCTCAAATGAAAAGAAAACACCTTTTCATTTTCTGTGCAAATGTTCGATACCTGCCAGGGCTCAATAACGCGCACTGAGTAAATATATTATTGACGATTTCAGGGAGCCGTATCGGAATCTCATTGTTGGCTCAGAAAAAATCTCCCTACCTATTAATCTTCCCTATTTATAACCCTAATTAACCAGATCACAGTTTTGGTACCAAAATGGCGAGCTTTTTAGCGCTAATTGATTACTAACCAGTCGGGAGAATAACCACCCTAACCAACGAACTAACCTTATTTATAATATTAATGTTAATGATTTTGTTTAAATTAAAAAAACATTTTAGGAAAATTCTATTCTTGAGTGCCATTATCTTTTTAATACTAGAACTACCTGGGGGTTATTTCGAGCACTTTCATTTTAATATAAAATTGGTCTTTGTAAGGAAATTTATGACGTATTTTACAGGGTGTTTTTTAGTGGGTATGCCAAAATGAGTGGGATGAAATATCTGACCTAGATAAAAAATTTGTATGGTAGGGGGCCATCTCAACCGTTTTTGGAGTTGCAGGATGATTCATAAATTTGTAAATTTCAATTTTCCATTGTATGCACATCACTATTTTATTTTTATCTTTTGATCTACTCAACGCAGCGATATTCAACTGATGTGCATTGGAATGATAAACTATTATAATAAACTATTTGATAGTATAGTACTACAAACGAAATGAAAAATAATTTATTGAATTCAAATGAATGCGATTAATTGTAAAGCAATTCACAAAGGCTTCAACGAAAACAAAATGTTCCATTTAAATACAGTTCTTTTTGGAAAATGTAAAGGATGAAATTTTTAAATATTACCATAGTATTTTAAATAATGTGAATAGTAAAGTTTTTGAATTCTTAATGCTTAAGGATAATGAATAAAAGAAAGGAAACCGGGAATTATTTATTTCTCTAAATTAAAATTAATTAATAATCTGCATTCTTTAATTAAACCCTGAATTTGTATTCTAGAAATTGTTTTATATATTTTAAATTTATATGTTAATTTCACTACTGGAGATCTGTGTGTATGATAGGAATCAATTATTTTGTTGGAGGTAATTTTAAAACCTGAAATATCTTCGAGATATTATTATTATATAATTTAAATGGTGTACATGATAAATATGATCTAAATGTTTAAGGTTATTAATTTATTTAATTAGATAAGGATTAATACCTACTATGTTATCCAAAACGGTATCAGATGATGATTATTGTGAGACATCCTTAAAAGGTGAACATACGCTATCGCGGACTTTTCTGTATATGGTACCATTTTGAGAGTTACAATTCTGTAGTAAATTAATTTGATATATCTCTTATGGTTTGGTCTGCGTAAGCCATGTAAATGGGTTTTCCGACTTAATTACAAAAAGTTGACATTCGTCTACTATCCTACATTATATATAAATGTATAAATTATACACCTAAACTTTCCTCCACGAATTTTCTAACCGCATCAAAATTCATGAAGTAGTTTAGAAGTACTAAACGAATGAAGACACAAAAATGGATAAGCAACTTTATTTTACGAACGAGTATTTTCTTTAGAGAAGATATGCCTATTACTGGAGTATTCTAGTTGTACTAAGTTCCTCTTTAGATTTTATTTCTTTATGCTTTTACTAAAAGACAAGAACTTCCTAATCAATCATTTTATTGCTAAAATAATAATTTCACAGGATAATATAAATAATGGTGTAGTTCTTAATGAACCTAGTACAGTAGTTAATATATTAAAAAACTATTTGGTAATTAAATGCCCTATGTAATCCCTATATTTTGCGTCAACTGCGGGAACTGCAATACAAATGTAGGTTATTTTATTTTATTAAATTACTGGATTGAAGCTTTTTAAGATTACAATTTTTTTCAATAACTCATATTCTTGTAGTAACGACGGCGTCTCTAATTTTACTCTTAAAAATATAGTGGACGTTTTAGCTCACATTTGTAATTTGAGTATTTTATCCGATAAGTTTTTAGATAATAATGTAAAGTAATACCTTATTATAAAAGGAGTAAAATAAGCAATAAAAAAATAACCAATTTTCCCTATATGATACATTTTGAAGAAGTTGTCAAGGTTGGAGTCTTGCGTTGCCTTAAAGAAATTTATTTTTTAGTCCTGAGCAGTTTATATTTAGAGAAGGTATTTCTAGTCAGTATGCCCTGCTGAAAATTGTAAACAGTGATGTGCCTCAGGAGTCTGTGTTTGATCCTACTTTGTATCTGTTCTACATCTTTATTCTATTAACCATGTACAGATAATCTCGAGATTGCTACTCATTCAACCCATTCAAGACGGGTTACACACCATGTGTGCAATGAATTTTCTAGGCTAGTGTGAAAAAGAACTGAACTTGAACTATTCGTTATTAGTACAACAGTAGTCGTGAGGATAAGAATTAAAAGTTAAAGGTGCGTAAAGCTTAAAATTTGCGTTGGTTTTAGGTTAGACCCAGTGAACCATAGCCAGTATCGTCGAGAAAGCTTTTACAGTCTTTAACATAGAACAAAAACACTTTTTCGCTTCTAAGAATCGCTTTCAAAATAATTTCTCGTATCGAATGGGTTAAACTTAATTGTTGATATAAATTTCGGACATTCATTTTCTAAGAACTTGGATTCTAAATAACATGTCATTGACCACCCAGTAGTCAAAGTTCGCAAAAATAGAATTTTTTAAACATAAAAACTGATCTTTTCGAACAAAACATCCATTGAAGGAAGTTCGCTATAAAATGAATTGCTAGTATATTAGTAAAAATGTAAACTATGAAAATAAAATCAACAATACTGTTAAAAGACTCTGCATTGCTTACTAACATGAGCGTTACTTAACATTACTAACATTATTTTGTACGCACAGTTTTTGAAGAAAACAAATTTTTCATACATATTACATAGCTAATTCTTTTATTTTCCAATGTTGTACGAGCATTTTTGTAATTTTTGCTGCAACAGTATTGTCGAGCTATAATTTTCACAATATACAATTTTTTATTGCCCATTTAAAAACCATATATGAATATTTTAGATCACATTTTATCAAACTATAGGGTTTTCATAGAAAAAATATTAAAGATGTTAGATTTATTTAAAAACCTTTAACTTTATTTGCAATTATTATAATTTGCGATTATTTAATAATTATTGAAGGGAAACAATTGTAATTTGTTAAAAAAAAAATAAAAATTTCAAATAATACAGAAATTTCTAAGAAATAAGCAAAATATGTACATAAAAATGACGACTGTATGTTATTTTTATGATTAATGTTGCTTTTATTTAATTCTAAGTAATGCTCGACAATTCAAAATTATGCGACTAATGCCAAGTAATGCTACTGTGATTGCAGTAATGGTAACTGTAACACTAATTCGATAAATGTAATGCTGATTGCTATGTTAAAGCATCAATTTACAGTTCTGTTCGCTCACGTTTGTTAAGTTACTGCTCAACAGTATTATTATCGGGCATATTATCAAATTCAAATGGGAGATTGACATTAAAAAACAATATCTTGGAGCTAGTTACAACTATACATCAACTTGCCCCTAATTAACGATTTGCAGTTCCCAGGAATATTCCCAAAATGGAAATATTCCTTCCTCGTTTTCCAGGAACATTTCCACTTGGGGACTTTAACAGATATTTATAACTAAGTGTAAAGTACAGTGCCAAGTACTAGATATCTTGTATGATGCAAGAAATTTTCTATATTTTAAAAACAAAAGAAAAATTGGTATTTTGGATATCTATCTTCAAATACAAAAGATTGCAAAAGCAATCGACTTTGCTCGTAAAAAAAAAAATTAATATACAGGTTTTTGCAAAAGTAAGGATTTAAATATTAATATCCAATAATAAAACCTAAAATAATAATATATAACAATTTAATGCTATTTTCTGTAAGATTTCTATAGCAAATCTAATTTTCTTGGTGGGGTAAATTACGTTAGAAAAAGCTTTGTTTATTTATTCAGTTCGCTTAATGCAAGCTACAGTATGTGATTAAAAACTAAAACTAGACTAAACTAACCAATGAAAATAGACAAATATTAGGGGGGATGCAGGAAGGGTTAGTTTTGGGGTGGGTTCGGCGAATAAAGAGCTTGTTTGAGGGATGTTTTGTCAATATGGAAATCGAAAACAGTAGAGCTGTTGGCCTTGCGCAGCATTCTAGCGAAGGGTTCGGAGTGACCATAATTAGTGCTATGATTTTCGAGGCGAAATATGGGGAAAGATCTAACATTCCGAGGGTTAGTTTTAAGGGGAGGTTCTCATCTAGAACACCAAAAATTAGGTAAACTTTGGGAATTATTTAAAGGAAAACTATAAAACATATCAAGACGATATTTGGCAGTTTGATACAATGTACTTTTATTTATACATTCAAAATTTTTTGGAGAGAAGAAAAACAAAATGGCGTCCGTTATTCGGCTTTTCCTACGGCATGTTTTGGAAAATTTGCTCCACTGCCGGGTGTCCACAGGTCACAAATCAATCTGAAATCAAAAAATTCTTCATGGAGCCATAACTAGAAGAAATTTATTGGAGGATGAACCAAAATTTTTAAAAAAATATCAAAATTGACAAAATGGCGCGACTTTGAAATTTGAGTGCCGTTTTTCGACTTTTTTTTTCACAGTTTATTACTTAAAATAAAATAGTTAACGTAAAAAATATTAAAATTTTAATGGTTCATCCTCCAATAAAAATTCTTTTCTTTAAAATGAAACTAACTAGAAGAAAATCGGTTGAACCGTTTTCGAGTTATGTCCCCGGCAATTTTGAAAAAATAGGAACGGAGAAAATGAGACTAAAGTTTTGTACATTTGAACTGGCAATACTTGCATCAGAAGCGGATTTTCATAACGAAATTATATTCTGCTACCTATATAAATTTTAGGGAACTAAATTCATCTTATGGCCTATATGCGTGAACAATTCATTTGCCCTACCTGGCAGGACAAGTATTTGACCAGAGCGGAGCGCTACGCGTATACCCATCGCCTCCGGCTGCGAGCGTCCCGCTGCGATCATGACACCGCAACAATAAACGGACTGTAGAATACGTTCTACACCTCGGATCAACTAATAATTTTAACACAACATTCTAGACATGTTGAAGTTTTAGAAAATGCAAAAAAAAAAAAATCGAATTCAAAATTCTAGATGAGAACCTCCCCTTAAGGGATATGCTGTGTATGAACTCGAGACAGTCAATGGAACCAGAGAGGACTTGATGGACGAAAGTAATATCGGCGACATCACGACGAAAGGAAAGGGGCTGAAGGTCGATAAGTTAAGTAAAAATTTTAACAAAGTTAATAAATATTATTTTTTAAGTTCTCAATGTTTGGGAAATATTCCCGATATACAGAAACATTTCGGAAATACCATATACCCCTGATAGGCATAGCCCAAACTTTTTTCAAAATCTGGCCTATATTGGATATACTTTTTTTGATACTTTTGTGATAATTTTTGGTGGATTTAATTCAAATCCATCCCTAATTTCTCCGAGTAGTAATAAAAAATATATACATATATATATTTAAGAAAAAGAATAATGTTTTCAATTACCGCGATGATTTTTGTAGAGAAAACTTAATTCGCAGTATAATAAAATCCCGAATGTAGCGAAAATCCGCTTTTTTTGCATTTATAGGTTAGAATATCTGAAACCTGATGTAATGGAGCAATTTTGAAGCCGGATTCAGATTCAGCGCACCAAAATCATTGAGAAAAGTATGTATCTAGTATCAGGATCCTGCATTTCGTCTAATTTTGATGGCATGTGGAATTAATGATCATTAATTCTATTTAAACATCGACAAATATTAGCCCTAAACTTAAATCAATGTAATTAGTTTATGCTCTCATTTCTTTGGATACATACAGTGCAGAACAAAACATTTGCAACTGAAGTCACACACAAAGTGTTTTATGAAATACTTCCTTTATTTTGATTTAAACTTAATAAGTCTTATACAGGACTATTACACCTTATGTGCTAAGAACAAAAATAACAACAAATGGAGATTTTCAATTACCACAAAAATAAAACAAATAAAATTCTATTCACCTCACAATTTCAGTTCGACAAAACATTTGCAACTTTTTAAAACAACGGTAGCACGTTCGCAACGTTTCACGTATAAACAGAGTTTTATCGTTTTCCATTTTGTCCGGTACCTAGGTATCAGTAAGTAGTTTATATTGGTTGAGCGTATCAGTCTTATCTATAAATCATTTAGTAACAAGTTACCTTCCCTCAGGTCGTTGCAATAAATTCAGTATTTTGAGTAATTAGCGTATTATTATTTTTGGAGCTCTAAAGGGAACTTACAACTAATAGTACAATAAATACGGAAAAGAATAAAAATTTAGAATTCTAAGTGATTATAGAAATGAATTACCTCAAAAAAACATTTGTGAGAAGTACAATATGAAAAAGTGTACAGTTTGTACAATTGTAAAAAGCTGCAATGTGGAAACAGTTCACAAAGGAGGACGACATAGAAAAACTACCATGACTACTACTATGATGATTTAAATATCAAAATAAAAATAAAGAATCCTGAAATATCGAAAGAATTAAAAAATGAATTGAACTTAGACGTAAGTTCTAGGACCATTAGAAGAAGAGCTGTTGAAGTTGGACTTAAAAGCTATCGATCAGCAAAGAAACCCCTAATTTCCAAAAAAAAGTGGAAGACGGTACTTTTTTCTGATGAAACAAAATTTAATTTAAGAGGTACTGATGGGCTACGTCACGTAAAAAGACCTAAGGGTCAGAGACTAAATCCACGCTACATAAATAAAACTGTGAAATTTGGTGTTGGGAATTTTTAATATTCTGGGGATGTTTTTCTGGCCACGGTGGTGTTGAACCAATTATTAAAATTGAACAAACAATGAATGCTTCTAAGTACAAAGAAATTTTAGAAGAAACGATGCTTCCGTATGCTGACGAAAATATGCCTTTATTGTGGACTTTTCAACAAGACAACGATCCTAAGCAACCTTCAACATTGGTGAAGAGTTGGATTAGGAATACAGGAATAAGAGTCTTAAAGTGGCCAGCGCAATCCCCCGATCACAATCTAATTACGAATCTGTGGGAGATTGTAAAATATAACCTTCGCAAGCATCACTCAAGGAAGAGTGGGAGAGAATTCCAAAACAGGACATCGACAACTTGACTTCTTCCATGCCCCGTAGATGTGCAGAAGTTGTAAAAAGTCAAGGCCATTCAATTAAATATTTAAAATAAAAGTTGCAAATGTTTTGTCTAGTTGAAATTGTGAGGCGAATAGAATTTTATTTTTTTTTATTTTTGTGGTAATTGAAAATCATCTGTTGTTATTTTTGTTCTTAGCACATAAGATGTAAGAGTGCTGTATAAGATTTATTAAGTTTAAATCAAAATAAGGGAAGTATTTCATAAAACACTTTGTGTGTGACTTCAGTTGCAAATGTTTTGTCCAACACTGTATATATTCGTAAGAACGATTTCTCCCACAGAAAAGTTTTAAATTAGTCAGATAAGTTTTTTTTTCGTAAGTTCACTGGGATGATATGATATACGATATTTACTAAAGTGTTTCCAAACTTGAGTGTAGATTTTTCCTGGATTATTATGCTATTTATTCAATAAAGTAATGCTCATTGGTCAGAACTTATAGTAAATATACAAATAAATACCTAAATCCATGATGTTGATTTTATTGTATGTTAATCAAAAAACAAAAAATTAAGCCTTAAAGTTCAAGGTTTAAAAAATGTGTATAGTCATCTTAGAAATTCCCTTTCAATTAGAACATGTAAATTCTAATGTTTAGATCCCAAAGCCCGCCCACAACCAGAAACATTGCGAATGGTTCCAACTTTCCTTTTAAGGTCACGATCGTGGATCTAGCCGAACATTACCTATGTATGCATTGGATCAGATATGCTCCAATGTCTAGAGATTAGTTCATATACCAAAACTTCTTGTTCCGAACAGGTTTACTACCTCTTACCTTGTCCCATACTATGCTCAATCACATCATCGTAATCATGCATTACTTCTCTTGGACAGCTGAAATGAATGAAAATGTTGGAAGCTTTTTGGGACGCTTCACAAATTACTCGACCAGCTGACCGCGACAGAAGAATATGGCTGTTTTATTTATCTTTTCATTTCTTACCCCACTAGGAAAATACCTGTCCATGTAGCTTGATGTATATTCATCATTACCTCAATAATCTGCGAGGAACTAGCGACCAATACTAAAATCTAATCGATCGTACTTTCCGAAGAACCAGTCTGGGCAAGAACAGATTCTGAAGGCGTCATGAAGATTCATGATTTTTCACCAACACTCACTCAAAGTGAAACCTGGACTTATTTTTATTCGGGCCAGTTGCTCACTCTTGAGATTTTCAACTGGAAATAGACCCGATCCGCATTGCGATCGGTTGCTTGTGATCATCGTGAAGGGCCATTTTGCATTCAGACCTGGATCTTGCATCTTTCGTGAAATGGCACAAGAATGAGGTGTGTGCGTACTGCAATTGTAAAACTCCAATATAATCACGGCTTGCGGGTGTAACGACTTATGGCTTAGTATGTTTGTGGCGGTACTACATAGCTACAATGCTCCGGTTACCACTGCAGTGTGGCTGGGCCCGCACTGAGCTTACCACTAGCCGCAAAAGAAACGAAACCGCGGAAACCAGTTTCAAGCGAAACGTTGAAGCGGTTAGATTGCTCAGGCTAAAGGTTTGTCGCGTACGCTGAGCTCGGGCTTTAGTCGATTTTACTTTTGAAGACAGTAGAGAAGGGTTGGCCAGGCCCTAATCCTTTGATTTTTAAGGCTTGATCGGTTAGCTACAGTGAGGTACATTGACCGGCGGATAGTATTCCTCAAGTGTGCGCTGAAAATAGTGTATTTTTTTGTTATAGTGTGATTGCTATTAGTGAAACGGATATTTCTAGGGCTAGACAACAGCTAAATTAGCTACAAATAAACAGGGTCAAATATTTTTGGTTCGCATAAACAACATATCGGGGACGTGTGGAGAAAGTCAGCAGCATTTCACTAGACAGTTCCGGATAACGTAGTTCTGAATCAAAACCAAGAAAATCTTAAAGTCATCCTCTGGTAAGTCATGAATTTTTTTCATAAACTATGATTGCAGTTTTTATGATTTTTAAAAAAGATCAAAGAGATATATAATTAATAAAGGCGCTATTTTCATAACAGAAGACTTAATTGTTGAAATTTCGTTATCTTAATCTGAAGACAGCGTGACTGTCTGGTCGGACAGAATACCTTGCCATTTCCTTTCATAGCTACAGAGACAAGTTGATCTCATCTCTCAGGCAAGTTCCCTGCTGCGAGTTGTATCATGCAGTTGCACTTGCTAGCTATGAAAATTGCTAAAATGGTCGTTAACCCCCATTGTGGCTAGTTCGTGACATCGTAATGGCTTTAAGTTTTTCCTTATCTTCTCAACTTAATTTGTGGCGTCTCTTTTTCTATTCTCGTTGGAATTGTGTTCAAGACCTAGGCGAAGTTCTTACATGCACCTCTTTTCGGTTTGCTTGCGCATACAACTTCATTTTTCTAGCTATGATTGCATTCGACATCATCATCATCATATAACGCAGCCATATCCATGATACTTTCCAATTTCGGTGAGTATCGTGTGGGTTTAGATTTTGCAGACAATTTATAAGCGTTATAAATTTTAGACATATTGACAGTGGTTTTGCTAGAAGTCCTGAAAATGGCATACCATACCTAACTCTTCTAAACGAATCGAGGAGTCAAAAGGCCAAAACAGAGAGGGTCAATGTCTTGATCATTAAATTCTGGGATATATACATATTTGCTTTTTCTACCCAAATTTTATTAAGATTTTAAGATAAAACGATAGGCCACGATCGAAGCTTTGTTTACTATACCATAACCGTTAAAGCGAGGTCTGAAGATTTTAGACATTTTAATTCAGAAGGAATTTCTCGAAGGGAAAGTTCGGTCTTTCGTCTTTTCCACTTTTTTACTATTGGAAAATGAGATCTGGGTTCTGTTAAAAGGTCTCATTTTATTCAAAAATGTGTGAAACTAGGGCATTCAGGTTTGCATATTCTTTTGTCTTTTTACAAGTAAGCTCTTTTATTTAAGTTAATGTTATTGTAAATACAAAGCGGATTAATTTATAAAATAAAAAATTGAATAGGTATACGTTACGTTATATCCTAAAAGCTGATAACAGACAAAACTTTAAACTTATCAAGTAGTAATATTTACGAATGAATAACACTGGCCAATAGTGAATTTGATGTCGAACAAAATATAGGGCATTTCCAAAGCTTTTATTTGTATCTTTTGTATATCTTTTATCTTTATAAATTTTTTCAAATAGTCATGAGTAAAAGCAGTTTTAGGTTTTTGTCACGTTTTGTCGTGTCTGTCATCTGTTTTTTAAATCGAGTGCACATACTTTTTAAAATAGTTGTAAATATCCGTAACATCTGCTGTTCTGTGTACAAAATAATAAGCTATAATATATTAATTTTTATATTGCAATCATTTATTTCATGCTAATTAAAAGCGGTTAGTAATACCTTTTAATAACACTTATATGATTAAGTTTTCAATTTGCATATATGTAACTATTTTAGAGACAAAATAGAGAAACGGCAAAGCGCAAAAAATTATTGTAAATTTGCAGAATAAATATAAATATTACAAGGATATTGCAAATATTGTTTTTCGCTCATGGTAAGAAATGCATCATGGTAAGAAATGCATTATAATGGAGGAAAAATGATGACATACACGAGGAAAGCCCAGAAAAACGTCGTTAAATACTGATCAATTGATAGTACGAACAGTAACAGTGACATCTTTAGAATTAAAATATATTTTAGGCGCAAATATTAGTCCACATACCATTAGAAGAAGTTTGCTAGATAATGCTAGACTTCTTGCAAGAGTAACAAGTAAAATCACCTACTTAAGTAACAAAAATATACAGCAGAGACAACAGTTTGCTTCATAATTTAAATTGTATCAAAGGAAGAGGAAGGAGAAGGAATTAAGAAAAAATTAGTAGAAATATACTATGAGGCGACGAAAGCATGATAAACATATTTGGTTCTGACGGAAGATCCTACGTTCGTCGTCCTCCAGGTAAAGAATTTGATGCCAGATATGCTTTGAAAACAGTTAAACATGACCTAAAGGTCTGGAGTTGCTTTTCATGGCACGGCTTAGGAAATCTGTCTAGATATTCTAGAAAACGTAATGCTACCGTATACAGAAGACAATATGCCACTAATTTGGACCTACTAACACGACAATGACCCTAAACACTACGCGAGAGTTGTAAAAGAGTGTTTTAAAGAAAAAAGGGTTTCAATTCTGCCGTGGCCTTCTCAATCCGATGAATTTAACCCTACCCAGCATTTTTAAGGAGATTTAAAAAAAGCTATTGGGAGTCGAAAATCTTCTAACAAGCAACAATTGTGGGAAGCAGCGAACTTAACTTGGGAGTCGCTACCATTGCAAAGATGCCGCAAGTTATTGCATTCAGTGAAGATGTGAGACAGTTTTAAAATATAACGGGGGTAAGATTAATACTAAAGATTAATAATAAGTTGTATTTTCAGTTTGATGTAATTGAAAAAATTCGTTTCCATTATTAAATGATATTAGCCTTTTTATTCATATAAAGTCCCTATTATTTTGACCAGATCTAAAACTATAATTTCTTTTATGTATACGAATGTTTTTTTTACTGAATCTATTATATCTATTATATAATAAATTACCCATAAATGGATTAGAAAAACATTAATGTGGTTTCTGACTGGTGTTGTGAAAATTATTAAATTTTTAGTCGAAGTGCTTATTACTTTGACCATCACTGTATTTGCTTTTCCTAGATAACTATGGAAATATTCTGAGTTTATAATTTTCAAAAATATTCAAAATACGTTTTTTATATAACCTTATTTTTCTCAATTAATGAAAGAACTTAAGCAAATTCAGGAAAAACTATACACTACAAAACTTTGCAGTGTTATGTTCTGAAAACTTGAACTTTGAGTTCCAATTGCCAACATTATCTAACCCTTCTCGAAAACCTTATGTTAGAGAACATTTTATTCCCCGAATGAAGAAAACATTATAACAACACTACTATTACCTATTACTAGGTTTTTTGTAATTTATTAATAAAAATTTGGACAATTAAAGCTAATAGTAGTAATAAAAATTAATATTTTTTATTTATAAAACTGTCGCAGATAGACACAGATGCTTTATTTAGTTCCACACATCTAAAAAGCATCAAAGAGATTTTTATAAATGAATACTAAAGGGTCTTCCAATAGTTGATAGCGGCCATATTGTTGAACCTATATCTGTCAAATTGGCTGTCATTTATTCAGTCTGTTTTGCCAAATCACTATGGGCGGATATAGCTTTCAACAACACGTGCAAATGATAAAATTGTTTTATCAAATTGGGTGTTCTGTTCGGGCAACGTTCCGCAAGCTTCGCCCATTTTACGGTCGCCATAATCGTCCTACCGAGAGGACTGTTCGCAGTCTGGTAGATAAATTTTAGTCCACTGATTCAATAAACAATCTACCAACACCCGTACGTCAACGAAACGCAAGATCTGCCGAAAATATCGCCACTGTCTGTGAGAGTGTGCAAGAGAATCTGAGGCAGTCGATTTCGCGTCGGTAACAAGAACTCGGCATTTCGCAGACCACAACTTGGCGAATTTTGCGTCGCGACTTGGGCCTGTACACGTACAAAATTCAACTGACCCAGGAGTTGAAGGTAAACGACCATAGACAACGAAGTGTGTTCGCTGAATTGGCTCTGGAGCAGTTATAAACTGACCGTAATTTTCATCGAAAAATCATCTTTAGGGATGAGGCCCATTTCTGGATGAATAATGGGTATATCAACAAAGAAAATTGCTGAATTTGGGACCATACCAATCCACATGAGATCCAAGAGCATCCAATGCATCCGGAAAAAGTCACTGTTTGATGCGGATTTTAGGCTGGCGGCGTTATCGGTTCATATTTCTTTGAGAACGACGTTGGCCAGGCTATCACCGTCAACGGTGAGCGTTAGAGGTCAATTATTACCAACTTCTTTTAGCTTGAATTGAATGATATGGACACCAACAACATGTGGTTTTAACAGGACGACGCTACGTGCCACACAGCTCATGCCACATTGTACATTCTGTACGAGTGATTTGAGTGCATGGTCATCTCATGTGGAGGTGATGTTAACTGGCCACCGAGATTGTATTATTTTGACCATGTTAGACTTTTTCTTGTGGAGTTTTCTTAAGTCTCAGGTTTATGCGAATAAGCCAGAAACCAGAGCGGCTCTCAAAGCCAACATAATCCGTGCTATCGGTCAAATTCAGCCTGATGTATGAGTATAAATGAATGATGTATAAAAAATTCAATATTTCGGATTCGCGCCACCCAAAGAAGTCACGGCGGACATTTGAACGATGTAATATTCCCTACCTAATGGCATTGATAGGCCTTTCGAACAAATAGAAAATTTCGATGATATCTCACACACACTTTGTTTTATTTAAATTTAAAGATAAGAAGTGCTTAATGAAAGACCCTTTATATTACGATACGAAGGAGGAAAGGAGTCAATTACGCACAAGTGTATAATCCACCATCGCCTGAATTCTGTAGTTAACACACCAAATTATAGAGATAATGGCAAAAAATAATAATTATAATAGTTATATACTTACATAGAAGAAAATCTAGCAAAAAGTGTGAGGTTACGCTTCCACACTATAAACAATGATTTTTTCTGTAGGGTAGGTCTAGAAAATTCCTTCTAATAATGCAATGAACGATTTTTACCCGATTACCCAAACCATTTGTGACCAATCCAGAACCGTAAATATTTAGGGAAACTTTGTATAATTGCATCTTTTTACATAACATCGCAATCCTCAATATTCCAAAAAAATAAAAAAATAGTAATATCATATACGAATTTTATATTGTCTTTATTTTTATCTATGCAACTATATAAATACATAATAATGAGCATGTTATTCGAATTTTTATAGGTTCTTAAATACCTAACATGTCTAAAAACTTGTCAGATAAAGTGTTTAACAGGCAGATGCTATCAGCGAAGTAAATTGAGACAACAAAGACCTCGGCTTATTTTTTTAAACTTAATTTGCATGGAATATATTGTTTCTATTAATATGAACACAGCGTTAATAAGCCAAATATCAAGAACTAGAATATTAAAAAGGAAATGGAGGAGTGATATTCAATACAACACTATAGAAAAGTCGTTTGATTTAAATAAATAGTAGAAACATGCTCTTAGTTCTCCAATATCAAATGTAGTTTCATGGTCAATTTTATTACTAAGCTAACGTAAAAAAACTTCTTCTTGCTACCGTAGAAAATATTTTGCTGTAGACGTTTTATTTATATTCGCTTACAATATTGAGTCACACTCGTGGTAAATCAATTGGACCCAAAGTAATAACCACGATTTAGGCATATGGTGATCGTGGACAGTGGTAAATAAAACAGGACAGTTTCACGAATAATCAGAACTAAACTGAATCATAAAATAGCTCGACGAATGGTATGTAATAAAGAAAAGTTAAAGTAATAGTGTCATTTAAAAAAAATCGAGTTCTATTTGTTGAAGCGCTTATTCAACTCTTACGGTTGTTAGAGTTTATACAATTTTCTCGACAACTAGTTTAGAGATAAAAGTACGACGTTTCAGGCTGTTCTATTAAAAATTTACAAAATTTAAAATTATTTGAAGAAAATATAATCTTAGTAAATATATAAAATATGATTTTTCATATGATTCTTCTTTTAGCTAGAAGAGAGAAACAAATACCTTTTTATTCTGAATAATCTGAATATTGACTAAGTGCGAGAAAATATCATAAAATTGAAAGGCTATTATGAAACGATCATACGAAACCTTATTTGGTTTGTGATAATTAATAATAGTTTACCGAATAAAACTACTTCAAATTAAAACAATATTGGAATTTATGGATCATGGAATTATTATACCATAATTGTTTAAATTTACTTTAAACTAGCGGAACTTGACTGCATTAGTTTAGATGTAAAATTTTAGAACATGAAACTATTTACAATTTATTCTTTAGAAAACTTATTTCTTATTAAGTAAGATGTTCAAAGAATTAATATTTATATTTATCAAGAAAAAAATATTATGCAATAATAATAATCAGTGGAGTGGCAATAAGTAAGAAAATTAACATTATGAGCTATTTTGTAATTGTACGAAGAAAATAAACATAAATACATAAAAGAAAATGACAAATAGAAATACACATGCACTTTATTCTCTGTTGAGTTAAATATTAGGTCTACCGGAAAGTTCTGTCCGTTTTTGAAGAGGAAGAAAATGATGACAATTTTTAACATATTTAATTAGATTTATTGTACGATATAATTTCCATCGTTCCTTATGAATTCTTCCCAGCAGGATGGCAATTTATAAAAACTATTACTGAAGAAATTCTTTGAATGCGAAAAACTACAGCAGCACTACTGTAAACGTAAACGTTTTCTTAATTTTTTAATGTTTTTCTCATCAAATAATTTTGTAAAGAAAGTAGGTGAAAATCTGATGGTTAAGGTCTGGGGACTATAGTCGATGCGAAAGAATTTCCCATCCTAGCTCTGAGATTTTCTGGCGAGTCGCCAAAGCAGCATGTGGTCTAGCATTATCGTGATGCAGTATGATTTCCTTCCTATTGAATATTGTCAGCCTTTTGTCTTGGAGTACTTTGTTAACTCGTCCATTTGTTAACTGTATTTCTCCGATTTAGCTTTTTCTTGGGTTCCAAAAGCTCATAATGGATTGGACCTTGCATGTCCCACCATATACATAGTATACTCTTTTTAAGGCTCAAGCTCGGTGTAGAGGTGAAGAAGGCATGTTTTCCGAGTTCACGCTGTTTTCCTTACGATGTTTTCATATGTAATCCATTTTTCATCATTTAATCTATCATGGTCTTAAAAATATTGTCACCAACCACAAATGGCCGCCCAGAGCGTGGCTTATCACTAAGGCCGAAATCACCTGCTTTAAATTTGTCGAACCATCTCCTACACGTTCTGTCCGAAACAGCATCTTTACCAAAAACTTATAACAAAATTCGACACGATGACAATGACATGAGTTATCATTTTTGTAGTTAATTTCAAAGAGCACATAATAAATGCAATTATAAAGATATACCGCCACATATAACTCAAACGAACATATCCAAATATATTCAAACTTGAAACGAAATTATCGGACAGAACTTTCCGGTAGACCTAATACAATCACCATTATGACGGACCGAAAATAAACTTTTTCTAAATATTTTTATTTGACAATTCATTATTTTGATTAGCTCTATTAAATATTATTGAGTATCTACCACATAAAATATTTATAAATTTTGATTTTGTAGATTTTTGCAGACGTACATATGGTGTGTGCAGGTGTACCGATGAACAATTATAATATAGTATGCCATAGTTATGTGTTTAGATTTTAGATTCATAGTTATCGCACCAAGCATTTAGACATCATTGACAAATAAACACAAACATTTTCGATTTTATGAGATTGAAAGACCTATTCGGTTACAAAAGTTTCTAAACTCTTCTTCACTTAGAACAAATTACGGTTTAAATAACGTGATAGTGATAACTAGAAGTGTAAATAAATTTGATTCGTTCAATTATTTTGTTGATTTCTCAATAGTTTATAACTTCAAGATTATCATTTTTCTTATTTAAAAAGTTTAATGAAGGTAATGTAAACTTTATAAATGTTCGATATTATTTATTTTTTAATATTTTCTATTCAGTAAGATTGTAATTAAATCAGTACACTGAACAAAATAAATAAATTAAGGAAAAAATGCAAAAATCAAATTTTTACCCGACTGTAAAGATGTACTTTTACTATGTATGTATGTCGGACTTAACTCCCTCGTTGAATTCAATGGATGTCATTCGATTTATCTGGATCCTAAGAGAATATTGGATAAGGGCACAGTAAAGTACGGAGGAAAGTTAGAAAATGTATTGCTATACATACATACTACATAATTCTTCTAAACGTATTGAAATGGACATCAAACCATAATAACAAGATTGCGCAGAGCAAAATAAAAGAAATAAATTAAATTATAATTTATCCTATTTATTAATGATATACAGGATGTAGTTTTTAACTCAGAGTTTCTCATTTATGCCGACGATTTTTAAAAAGGTTTTTTCCTTTTTTGACGACTGTTATTTATTGAACGATGATCTGAATCGTTTTGTAGATTGGTATAACCATAACCATCTTCGGTTGAATGATGAGTAGACTTCCTCTATACGAGTATATTAAAATCGGCAAGGCGAAGGGTCGAAGGTCAAAGTTTAAGTACTGAAATTACTATTGTAGAAATGTGATGCAGCATTACCCTGTTGTTCGTTGACGGATTGATTCGAAAGGGGTATACTTACAAAACTTGAAAGCTATCTAATGCTTTCATCCTACGATATATGTCAAAGATCTTATATGTGAAATGTTTTCTGAGTTCATTTCCTCAATGAGGCAGAAAGTTTTCGGTTGAGATGAGCTGGGGTCTACGAATAATCGTTGTTCAGGAGATCATGTGAAATTGATTGGCATACCCTCTTTCACACCTTACTGCAACACCTTGTATATATTTGAATTCATTTCATCAATGCCTTTGATACTTATATCGATGTATTTAAAAATAAAAAAACGAAAAATATAAAGTCTTACTGTGACGTTATTTACTTTTGTCAAAAATTATATAGTATATTCTATAGCTTTCCCACGATTAAGACAAATCTAATACCACCTCCTTTATCAAAATTTATCAGTCGTTTAGGCTACAGGACGCTGCAAAGAAACATATATTTTATACATAAATACCTACATGCATACATACATACATATATGCATATATATACACCTGAAAAACATTAGCGTACTTGGGCAGTTAGGTAGAAAAAGCTTTCTGGTTTATATCAACCTTGTACTTAAAATTACCTTTCGGTGCACTATTCTTCATTCGATCTCTGAATAATTGAACCTTGATAAGCAGCCAGTGCAGATTCATTTGAAACAAGAGAAAAGCTTAAATTATAAAAATGTTGCCAGTGTACAATTGCCCATCTCTTGAAGATCAACACAGGCCAGCTCTATATAAAATGAATTGCAGCTCATAAAGCGTCTTGAGAAAATTACTAGATATCGGTCTTTTATACAAACGCTTACACTGGGAACAAACAAAGTGGCAATGCCAGCCAAAAAACTTGGTATAATTTGTTATTTATGAGTCACTGCATCGAACAGTAATTTAGAAGTTGTTTATAAAGTACAAGACGAGTAGAAAACGGCTCCTGAAAGGGGCAATTTGTACATAAAAAAGTTTATTTTGCAATTTAATCACAAAAACCAGGCTTCCTTCATCATATCCAGCTCGGTCCCATGTCGAAATCATTTCTATTTTTGCGGCCAGCCCAGCTAACAGCTAACCCGGCTGCGAGATCTCGAGACAGGAAAATGATCGACCTAAACTTTGTAGCGAATTTATTGCATGCATAGAGGACGTATACATCCATGAGCTACATAATTGGTGACTGACCAGGCAGCTGCATTGCAAAGTCTTGCGGCAATCATGATGCCTTGCTAATCGCCTTGTTTAGCACGCCTTACCGGACCGATCTCGGCACACCGGTTGTCCTTGATTCGGAAGTACCCTCGATCGATAGCGGCTTCTGGCGGAAACTTGTACTTTTCGTATGACACACTATTAGTCACCTAATGAAACTGGCTGCCAGTGAATGGTCTGACAATGTGACAGTACGACATTCTATCTATCCAATCATCTACTCCAGTTTTGTATAGTTGTTGGGATTATTCAAATTCATGGCCAGTGAACTCGGCGCTCCACATAATTTAATAGGAGCATAATTTATACCCGAGGTGCATCTGTCCGTCTGGTAATGGGCCCTGTAATTGAATGATTGCCTCGAATGACCCTCTTTCGCGATGCTAAGAACAACGCGTGGGTTTTTCACTCGGATGAGGCGCTTCCTGGGTGCATGATCTTTTCTGAAGACACGATCATGATCATCGTGTGCATGCTTTGAATATGAAAAACTTCTGTGGTGTATGGTAACTTATCTGCAAAATCAATTTCTCCTTTTGTAGGCGGAACCATGTGTGGAATGGCCGTAAAGGAAGTAAATCAAAAAAAGCATTTAATTACAGACGATCTACTGTTTATGTCGGATCACTGATGAATTTATGGATTTTCACATTTTTGTGGCTTCTCGCTTTCACGGATACCCAGGGATAACATATGCCGATTGAAAGTGAAGTGGGCGAGTGATTTAATCGTTGCGTATTAACAACATTTGTGCAAATATTGTTCAGAGTGTCAAGCTTTACTGAAGCGCACTTAACGATGTTGCCATGGATTGCGAAACAAATTGTTATCTGATCAGCGTTTAATGAAAATTCATTCAATAGTTTGTTCTGTTCGTGTATTACCGCAACACATTTCAAATTTAATTAGTCTTATCCTATCGGGGGATTAATTTACATCCCTTATTTTTGGAAATAACTTTATTCATTAGGTATGTTAATTGTGTATAACTTTTAAATTTTATTAACTACATTTTCTTAATATTCTATAGTTTATCAGAAATGAAAGTATTTAAAAATAAAAAAAAAAATCATATTCAATCTTTAATAACTTGAAATATTTTCAATAACTATTTATCTCTTCACAAAAGTAGTGAACAAGTTTTGTCTGGTAAATCTTGTGTGAAAATGTTGTGAGTGGAAAACTAGTAAGAAACTTTATACTATAATTAAAATAAACAACAAATGTTGTCATACACATTCAAGAAAACAATTAAGTAAATAATGGAAGGTGTGCATTCTATATTTGTTTAGAAAAAACCATGATTTTACTCAAGTTTTACTAACTTCCCAGTATACGTATAAATAAATCTTAATAAGCCACGTGTACGTCAATTGAAAAATGTTCGATAGTATTTGCCATAGAAAAATATCCGTTGTTATTATATGAAAAATAACTTCCTGTGTTTATTTCGCATCTTATTTTAGAATTTAAGAATGCAATAAAAAATATTGGGTTCCTGAAAATTAAATTTAGAAACGTGAATAGGCAGTAAAAGGACTTTTGACAAATACTTTATTTAATATTAATATTTTTGGTAGTCCTTTATGTTTCGAATAATTTTCGTCAGAGATAATTAGTATAGTGAGTACAATAATTTTTATATTATTACAATTATTTGATTATTTTGAGAAATATCAAATGAATACTTTCTATGTATAATTTAAAAATAAGTCAACACATTCTGCGCTTGCGTATAAAAATTACTTAATTTATGCTACAATATTGCGATTCGATGTTTAATCATATCCCATATTAATCGATTATATCTTATCGATATAGTCGCGATGGAATTACTCCGCCTCGAATAATCAAATGATTAACTAATAGAAATTGCTTAGTTTCTTGATTCCTGCTTAATTTAAAGATAGGTATTTAAATGGTTTTAAGCAGTGTCACGACAAAATAATTTGTATATTGTTAAATCAAACGCAAAGTTTCTATTAGTAGTAAAAAATATGTGTTATCATCAATCCGTTAGTCTTTATATTCTCGATTTGAATTGAAATTTTGAAAAATTAAGGATATAAGTAAATTGTCAACGCCTGTTTTAATATATAATTAAAACTTAATAGTAAAACCTGATTGACTTGATCAGATTTCGGGTTTAACTAACCATGACAGTATTGTCATTAGTTAGTCTTCATTTGCATTGTGGCGTAGTGCTTACAACGATATTTTTGGTAGCACTTCGATGCACGTCACAAATTACCGAATAATATTAATGTTATAGTTAAAGTTGTTAATTTTGGAATTATATAAATATTAAAAAACCTCACCCTAGACTTGTTTGTATAATAAACCTATGTTTGTCTTTTCCAAAGATCATTTAGGATTCGAATGATAGTCTTCTTTTTTTTTAATTTGGTTTATTTTACTTGTATGCATATTTCTTATTTTTGTACAGGAGAAAGCAAAAAAGATTTAGAGGAGTATCGAACGCAAAAAATAACTGAAGCAGTATTTGACAACGAAATTAATTCACTTAATAACGAAGATTAGGTTAGCATCGCAAAACTGTTTGAATGTTGAACTATATGAAAGTTGATTTGTGTCAATTCTAAAGATCCTGTTGAATTAACAGTATAGTATAGACTTCTTAAAATTGCAAGAATTCATAATTAACTATTTAAAAAATACGATTTTAAATAGAGTTTCCTGAACAATGATACTATATGTATATCCTGTTAAATCAAAATCAATACAAAAAAACATAAAAAGTATTAGTTTTAACAACGTTCTTTTTTCAGTTATGGATCACTGAAAATAACTATATTTTTCGTACTATTTGAAAAATTCTTTTTTTATCAAAAGTACATTTCCCTTGAATTTTTCCACCAGAGGTGCTTCATCTACATATTATATGTATATACGTTATATTTCTTCAAACACAACATGACCAAATAAAAATCCAGTTAGTAAAAGTCACGCTTTCAAGAGTGCAATGAGTTTGATTCTGGGATTATTTTTTTTCCTGACAGCTGAAAGGGTAAAAATAGAGCTTATATTTCTTCATTAATCTTTAACAACCAGGTGCATATATACCATATATAATATTTCATATGTTTTTAAAAGTCACTAAATTTATATCTGAGATAGTTGTAAAAGTTAAGGGGTTTGGAACTATGAGTCCTGAAATTTTTTAGAAATTTGAGAGTAGGAAAACCTTGCTTATTAAGTAATCAACGCTATATAATCTCACATGAATGCTAATAAGTTTTTAATGACTACATATATACAAAATGTTTTTTGTTTAAAAGTGGGGATATTTATCAGTGTACTAGAGAATCGATTTCATTTGGTTTATATTGGAACAAGTCTTTCCGCATCACCGTGTATATGTTTGACCAAACCCGATTTAAAGTGAAATAGTATTATAATTAGGTTGCTCTAGACCAAATCAGTTTGCACGCACAATGTATTTGTTAAATTATAACTTAAATGCGTACTTGTCAGCAATTCTGTTTTCATCATCGCCTGACATTTATTACAACGTTATAAAGTACCGCTAAGCTCATGTTTATGCTTTAAGTTAATGGATATATAAATTTAATATAATACTAGTGCAGTGTAAACTTGCTTAACTAATCTAAATCTAGTTTTCCCTAAAATCGGGTTTGACTGATAACATAGGAGTGTGTATAACGACTGCATAGAAGTTAATACGCCTGAACGTTAATTTAACCTCAAATTTTCTGCATTACTGCTTTATTTCTTTAAGATGTTTTCACCAAAAACTAGGTAATAAGGCCAGGAAACACATAAAAAAATCTCATACAATTATTTATAGTGGTTATAACTTTGTTGGATGACTCCATGTAGTCGAGAATGAATTATTATCCTACCGTTGCCACAAGAGCCATCACCCAATCTTGTCTACAAAATAGGCGTACGATGAGCAATCTACATTTTTCATTCCGTTACAAAAACTAATTGCCCATTGTGTTGCATTCGACTAATGCAGCTCTTTGTGGCGGTTATTACGCAACAATCACACCTACGAATAAGTCTTTAACTGTGATTCAGTGCGCATACGCCAACAGCTAACTTTGGAGCACTTAAAATTTCCATTTCACTGCTTTGCTGCTGAAATGTGATATATTCTGAATTTCTCCCAAGTAAATTACAAATTGTTTTTTTTTTATATTAGATTTTTTCACTCTACATATTTCCCCTTCAGGGCTGCTTTTGTTTTGCCAACATAATTTCGCCTGGTGAGGTCTTATCGTCTACTCGGCGGACTCTTCAAGCTTCCGCACTTATCTTTCCGGATGTGCCATATGGGCGCGAAGTAATGAAAATATAAAAAGCGGTGAGAAACCGCTTTGTTTTTGAAATTGTTTCATTTTATTTTATTCACTTGGACAAATATTTTTGTTTATGTTTATGTGTGCAATCAGCTTTTGTCTGAGAATACAAATTGTCCGCGTTGTTGCTAGTCATGTGGGAAGCGGGTTCGACATCAGGTTCTTCAGACGTGCTGTTGTAGGAAGTTGTCTACTTCTTTTATTCTGTTAGATGGGCATATTAAAAATTCGTTGCACAACTTAAAGCAGTAGCTAATTTGAGCGTTTAATGACAAGGGTGACAATAAACAGTATGGAGTATGAATTTTTTTTGCAAATTTGTGTTTTACAGGCTCTTACTCTTTTATTTTATTTTAAATTTTGCGTATTTTTTTTACTTTTCAGTCCAAGTCCCAAATAATTCTATATTTGAAAGAAATGTGTGCTTTAAATATCATAAATAAAGATAAATATCTTGTATATCTAGTATACTTACTATATTTTTGTAATACGAACTATATACATATATACAGAGCATTCCCGAACAAATAGTCTATATAGTTAGTATATACTTTTATGTGCCTCAAGTTACCATATACTAGTTATTCGGGAACGCCCAATCCATATCTATAGTACGGATAACAAAATTATAAAGTGCACCTAAATCGCGACACAATTTTTATTTTCAAGTGGAACTCTATATTTGCAATATTAAAATTTAATTTTAAAAGATGCAAGTTCTGATCAGCATAGATTGAAATCACTGACTAGCATAGATTGATTTTCAGTTAATTAAAATCATTGACATTTTCAATTACTTTCGATAGTCACTGCAGCAAAGAAATTAACATTTTGGACTATAAAACTCGAATATTTTAATTTACAATGATTTCATAGCATTTTATAATGCCCTTTTTCCTATGAGTGTAGTTTTTATTTATTTCTCTGTTTGTGCACTGCATAAAGATGTGTTAAAAATAAAATAATATTGCTAACGTTAAAATATTACTTTTATTGCAAGCAGGGGCGGATTTACGAATTTGCCGCCCGTAGGCAGGCAACAAAGTGCCGCTTTTTTTTCTTAATAAAAATCTGTTTTGTAATTTTAAAAATTGAAAAATATGTAATTTTCATTAAAGTGACGTCTTTTTGAAATGATTGTTTAACGCAAAATTAAATGAAATTTAAAAAAATGTGTATCTTTACATTTTTATTAATCAAAAAGTTTTTGAATAATTGAAACCTGATTGAAAAAAATAGGGCGGCAAAATCCTGCAAGATTTTCCCGCCCTATTTTTTTTGCCGCCGTAGGCACAGGCCTACTTTGCCTATGCGTAAATCCGATCCTGATTGCAAGTATCTCTTAGTATTTATATTTTTTTAGAGCGGTCACCGATACATTTTTGCTGCCAACATTATTTTTCCAAAAAGGTATTCTAATCCTCCTAGCAATCGTTTTTTTTTTTTTGACTCATTTATAAGGTTAATGTATGTATAGTGTTGTTTTATTGAATATCTTTCAGATTTTGTAATTTGTGTTTGTGTAATGTGATTGAGCGTAAAATAGAATCTTTAGGAGCATGCGAACCAAAACCTTTGGGGGAATGTGAACCACCCTATCCTCTGATTTCAGAACGACTTTAATTCTCTATATTCGAAAATGATTAACTTCACATAAAAGTCGATTTATATTGATGTTTATGCTTTTTATAGCCGAATTTTGTGGCGACTTTATGAAATCAAAAATTAAGACGAAATTGTTTACATTTACATACTTCATTCAATAGAGGTGTCTTTAAATAGGTCTCCTTTAGTACTTTTTTTCCTTTTTTTATTTTTTTTTAACATTTACTCTTCGTAATACGATTTGGGATGTGGAAATTAATTATTTTTCATCTAGTGTTTTTTAATTTACCTTTTTTTTAAACACAGAGAGACTGCAAGTAGAATCTGATTAGAACCTTGCAGTTGCTGATTTTGGAAATAAGCAATACCTACTAGGTTTGGCACAGGTCCTAATCTTAATATATGTATGTAGTACCTAAACAGACCCTATAAAGTTGAGAACTCTCTATAGCAATTTTCTGAATTTCCCAACAATGGTAAATGTCGCAAAAGCCAAGCGGTTTTTTACTTAGGTGCAAACAATTCGCTAAAAAAAATGTGTCATAATAACTTTATGATAAAAATTCAAATGTGATAAGGTTTCTCAAAATAAAAAAAATTTCATTCGCTTATATTACAAAAGGCTCCTGACCTTATCTAGCTCTGGAAAATAATCTTCGAAGAAATCTTCTTATATACGTCCCACTTGAGTAAATCTGCTCGTTGAGAAGCCGAAAAGCAATAAAAAGTAATGATGCTTTCAAGCAAGGTCAATTAGTATTAATTCGAACCCGAGTTACATATTGTGAAACCATTTGCAGAAATGTGTGGGTGTTGCTTGACCACGGCAATGTTGCACCCGCAGTAAAGGTTTAACTGACTGTTAACCTATTCAGTTGTGGCAATTGGCAATTAACTAGATCTAGATAAAAACATAAAAATAACAAAACATTTTCCCCGTTAACAGCAAATTCGTTACCCCTTTTAAAATGGTACCATGCAATTTCCTTTACCATTTAGCCGCGGCTCCGGTTACTGAAAATTGGGTACTAAAAGACGACAAGAAACGAATACCTGGTGGACCTTGAAATCGAGAAAATTTGAAATGTTTTTTGTTGCAATTTCCTAACGCTTTGGGCAAATATCAGCTAAAAGAAACTGCCACATCTTGCATAATACAACAGTAAGCGATTAAAGAGTAGCATCCGCGGGATGTTGGTGATGACCACGCTTCTGACCCGCACCGCTGGCAAGTAGGCGAAGTTTAAGGTTGACCGTCTGGCGAAATTCTGCGAGTTGGCCAATGGTTTTTCAGTTTGATACTTTCAAAATTGCTTGAATTTTGCCTTACGGATTTCATGATAAAAATTACTGAGTTTAAAATGAATTTAAACAATTGTTACGGTGTCGAAGGTTTGATCATTGCAAATCAAAAATTCTCTAGATAGGCAAAAAAAAAAGTTAGTGATCAAGTTAGAATAACTAACGAACCTTTTACAAATATCATGAACAATGACAGCAATAATTAGCGCTGTACTTAAACAACATTTAATAAAGTGTAAATCATTGAGCCATGGTAAACATTATTTACATTCCGAAAACAATTATGCAATCCAAAAATGAAGAAATAACTTAAATTAAATTTTATTTTATTTGTCTGTACCTTGACTTCATTTAAAAATCTCGTGTTAGTATCAAGAAGTTATTTATTGCAACGAGTGTCGCACTGCTGATAATTTTAATTTAGAGGAAACAGATTAGTTTAAAAGTACTGGAAACAGAACTTTTTTATGAATTTTATTATTTTTTTTTTTGTATAAATAATTGAATATTTTTTAATGTTTTTTAACACGTTCGCGGACGGTATAAATTCACATGGGGTGTTAATATGATCACTCTCCAGAAGTTTTCCTTCAACGTTTGTTGGATCAAATTAAGACAAGAGAATTTTGATGCATTTTATATAAAATATATAAAAAAATCCTGCATTGCTGTCTCATATTTGTAAACTTTCCCATTGAAAAATAAACTTCTGCTACTGTTTTTTCATCGTTTTGATTATTCAAATTATACAAAAAAATGTACTGTATATATGCAGTGGTGACCCACCAGGGAAAACGAAAATACTGCATATGCAGTAGCCGTCCACGAACGTGTTAAATGATTTATCATATCTTTAATAATTACGTACAAAACGGACGGTTTTTGAGCAATCTCAGTCTGAACTATTTTTGGCAGAAAAAATTGACTAAATGGCGCCAAAAGGTAACCAATTATTATATTGCTTTTCTAATTATGAAATTTTTACAATCAAAAAATTAATTTTGGTTCAAGACAAAGCTAATACTATGAACAACACTGTTAATCGTTTCAATGGTTTCCTTTCTATCTATAAATACTGCGAAAAGAGAAATAGTTTCGAGAAAAATGAGTTAATTTCCAGTTTTCTCAGCACATTAAAGAGCGCCTGCTATATTTAAATAGTCAAATTTTATAAACTATAAAAGTATATACATATATTCTATTCTATTTTAAAAAACAAATTTTCTCAATGCCAAATCGGAGTGCTCCCCTAATATACATTCCGGTTCATATGTATATATGTTCGGATTCTACGTAGGAAACCTGTATCAATCGATTCATCTCCTTCTCCCTCAAAATCAATGTAAAAATTTTTACAACGAAAGAGCGAAGAGAATTTTTAAATGTAGGAATTATGAAAATTCAAATTCAAAATTTATAGAATCGCTATAGTTGCAAAATGGCAATTTTTGTTAAAAGTCGTCTATCAAAAATATCGGATACATTTTAATATTTTTTTTTCGAAAATATAGTATACATTTGCGAGGAAAATCAAATACTACAATGAAATATAAAAAGAATATGGCATTCATTTTGTTATCTCAATTTAACTAAATAAAAATAAATTTAAAAATTCTATATTATAAATTTATTAATAGCAGCTCTAATTTTCTTTGCCCTTCATATAGTGTAGTTGATGTTGCAAAATACCATGCCGTTGCAAATTAGTCAATTGCTCCGATTTGGCATCTCTTTTTTGTAAATTCATTTTGAAATTACAGTGGTGATTATTTTATTTTTCAATTTTTGGTCTTTAAATTCCAGCTTAACTCAAAAGCAATGCCTATTAAATATTTAGCTATCAACGTAAACCAATATATTGAGTATTGTTAGTTACTTTCCAAACTTTAGATAATCTAACATTTTCTTTCAAATTTACATACATACCATATTTTCGGATAGAGGGAATATATTTTTTTTATAAACTTAATCCTTGTAATCAATTTCCAAATTTTGGAGTTATGGTCAAATTTAAAATTTATAGAAATTATCGTTAAAAACTTTCGGTGTTTTCCTATTTTCTAAAATTGTAATATGGTAAAGAATAGATTTTTCTGAATTTGAACCTTCATAACTCCTACATTTAAAAACGGGTCCTAACAAGTGAAGTATTGTTATCCAATCCATTCGATAACCTGCGATGTCCTTACTATATACAAGTGAGTGTTCTTCTAGAAGGAATATTGACGTCAATTTTGAGGAGGGTTAAGAACAACATTTTTGCGCAGGCATCCCAAGGAATTGTTTGGTATATCGTTTCCCATTCCGAACACCCCGTACAATATATTTGTACCCAATACACATTACATAAAAATTTCTTTTGTATGAAGTAAGTTTGGTTTGCCATGCTTGAAAATCTTACTTAGATATTTATGAAAGATGTTATTTTTTAGAAATTGTCTTAGGCTCAATTTTTATATTGGAGTTTAAATGCTACCCTTTATCCAGCGTTTAATACAATAATAAAATGTTACTTTATCTGTAAGTTGTGTTCTTCAGTTTCGATATAAGCTTTTCTTCTTATTGAACTTGTCGATGCGCTGAAAATAATCGTTTTACGAAATTGGCTTATACCACATTATTTCAATCATCAGAATATATGTAAAACTTTATCTTAATATTGTTAACTCGATTAACTACCATTACGGATACTTTTGGATTTTAGCTGTGTAGTTTTTCACTCTAAAACTAGTTCACTATTTGACTCGTATTTAAACATCACCCTAAAATTTGTAACGTCCAAAGAATTATTGAAAGTATTTTGTGAATAGTAACAAAATATATTTTTTTAAATAATTTTTACTATGTACTACCAATCGAGTGATTGGCTTATTTTTTGGTGAAGGTTGCACCATAACACTTTGAGCGTTCGTTTTCATTGACCCAGCAGTTACAGTATACTGCACCCAAAATGATTATTTGCTCAGTACCTGCAGGTGAAATTCATGCCCTGTTAAGACCACTGAACTTTTAACAAAATACGTCGCTTTTTGTCCCTTTGTGTATGATAACCGGCCATTAACAGTTCCGGAAAATTTTGTACGTGGGTACAAACGAGAAAATTACTAAGAGGCGGCTGACTGTGCTCATACGAGCAATTAGCGTTTTTGTATCAGCGTGACCTGGAGGAAGGTCAACCTGCAGTCATTCAGGTGTGGAGTGCCTCCGTCCTACTCTATATGATAGAGGCTCAATGATAAATGCTTAACAAAAGGAATTATCACGATCATATCGGTTTTTACACCTTTCGATTTAAGTACAGGGTGTAGTTTTTAGCCACGACAATGGCAAAAATTCAAGGTATTGTCGGAGAAGGTATCTTTAGATTTAATTGCAATGAAACAACATTCACCTGTACAACACACTTAGTTGGTACCAGGCACAGTCTCTAGAAAATCTCAGTACTAGTACAATGTACCTGACTGATCTGTGCGTGCATACCTGATTGAGATTGATCGTATGTTCTTCGCGCGTTTTCCACGGAGATCACATGCAATTTACAGTGAATAAATTTTTTTCCATTTTCATTTTTAACACAATATTTCGCGTAATTTTAACTTGAATGTCATCAACCGGTGCCTGAAGTCTTCTTAAGTGTGGTAAATTATTTTACAACTGTGACATAACGCCAGGTTAGTGACATTGATGCTTTCTTTTCCATGTATCTTTTTGAGATTTTCGTGAAAACCTAGCGTCAAGGTCATCGTGAAATTTTTAATAGTTTTAATTTCATAAAAATGGACGCACGTGACTTGGTTTTTGTTTTTTTTTTTTAATTTATTTTAAGGCGACATTATTTCTAGTAATTGGGGTATGGGGTCTTGACCTTGCACGCAGTATTATCGAAGGTGGAATCAATATAATATTCGGATTGCTGCAACTTACATTGCAGCTTCCACAGAGACTGGAGCATCACTAAACAGCTGGCACTGAAGGCTTTTGTGAGTCGAATTGTTAATCTAAATATGAATTTAATTGAATTAAGTCAAGGCTAATTGGATATTATAAAAGAGTTCTTCATTTTGTAAGTTGTTAAAGAACTGGCATAATCAGCAATAATTATATATTTTGTATACCGTATGTCTCATTATGTAGGTATTTAAAAAATAATAATTGTTGATTTTGCTTTATTTAGTTTCATATAAATAAGATAATGCAAAATCGAAATGGAGTTCATTAATTTTGTAAACTAAATAAATTGATCAACTGAAATAGTTTTGATCTTATTTACGCTTAAAATTTATTTAGAAAAGGCTTGTGGAAACTTATATTTCTACTAAACTTTTAATATGCGTATGCAGACCATTAAAAAACCTTATATACATACAGTGACTGCCACAAGATACAATGGGACAAACGTAAAGAATATGCGAATAAAGAAGGTTAAAAAGGGTTATAGAGATTAGTTGTATTTGTTATACTTAAATTAGATACTTGTATGACACACCAATATCTTTTAACATTTTGAATCGGCTACGTATAGACTTAATCACTACAATTATGAGAATTAAAAAAATTAAATCGGTTTATTAGTCTTCGAGTATTATATGGTAAGAAAAAAATGGTTTACATAAAAGCGCGTCTAAAGTTTTCGTTGCATTTTTCTTAATATAAAATGAAGTTTTTATTTATTTAATTTTTAATTCTATTACCTAGCCCCGGGCTTAACGATAGCTCTTCATTGGCACCTCCAGTTGCATTGTTATCTTTTGAACTTAATAACGACAAAATTGAATAAAACGCAAATTAATGGATTTATGGTCATAATGGGCCAATTGCTTTGTTTCAACACTATGTTTACGGAGGGGTCATTTTTATCACTTTCAGTTTATTTTAAATATATTCTCAATAATTTTCATGCCGTATTTTACACAGATATTCTTATTTAAATAAATATATTCCTCTTATATATGTATATACCATTTATTTTATATTGCAAAAACATATGTCACAAAATTTCTTGGGGAGAATAAATCCCAAATAAACTGAAAGTGGTCTAAATGACCGCTTGGCAAACTTAGTGTTAAAAACCTTAATTTGAAAACAAACGTGTTTTTTTAAAGTGTTGCAATGCAAATTATTACTTTCTAATAAAATGTATGAACTTAATTTCTTGCTGTATACTACTCCTACTACTATTACTAAATGTAATTAAATGTTTAATCAAACAAAACTTAAAACCAAGTTTTCGTGTGTATGCATATTATATGCGTATGCAAGTGTGTAAGTATGTATTGAAGTATGCCCGTTTCACCTCATTGTGGGATATTTTGAATAATTTTTATGGGTATCAAATGATAGGTCTTGCTGAAACGAGTTCAAATATATACATATAATCGTACATTTATGTGTAAATAATTAACGTAAATGTATACTCAATTGCACATACCTAAATGTGGGATTCTGCGAATTCAAATTCCGTTTTCACATGCATATCCTGTCTACAAACTACAAGGTATCACACTAGGTAGGACCATCTTAAACCGTAGCTGACATATTTTTGTAAAACTTCTGGCTTATGTAATCCGGAACTGAGTAAAAATACTCGCTACGTTAGCTATTACTACCCTCAATTCCAAAAAGGCCACGCGATCAAAATTTCAAGTTAGATTTACATATATATAATATAATTTAATATTTGGTTTATTTTGTAATAAGAAGCGAAAATTTATAGACGGAAATAATCAGAAATCAGGCGGAAGCATTTACTAAGCTCAGCCCCGCCTATACACTACGATATGGGGACACTTTTACAATTTTGTTAAAGGTCGTACTCATTCGACGAGGTATTTGAATTAAAAAATCGGTTGATTTCGACCCGAGACACAAGCCCGCTTTCTTAGAATAAGGCCTAGTGCCCCTACCACAGACGCGGGAATAAAGTCCCTATATTTGCTTGATTCCCACAACTAAATGTGAAGCAAAAGCGAAGGAGATTTATGCAACAATATATGTATGTATTTCCTTCACTTTTCCGACTGATTACGGAAATTGGAATTTCTTACCAAGTTCAACATTTAAAAAATATTCGTCTGTTTTCCATTTGTTTGCAGTTGCTTATTTGCTATTATTGAATTTAACGCATTCGCTGCCGAGATCATATTCCGCCACACATTTAGCTATAGGCAACTACGAGATATCTCGTCGTTGGCAGTGAATGGGTTAAAACATTTAGTCAGTTTACAGTGCAATAATTCCGAATGTTTTCCGTCTAAAATACAACTTTCCGTTTATTTTTCGTCACATTTTTTCACCCGGTTCTGTTGTTTTGTAGTTCTAGTTACTATCATTTTTTTTTACACTGAAAAAAACTGGTTCAGTTACATTCAGAAACAGTGCAGCCGCAAATTTTAGTACCAAACGTTGATTTTAGTCATATATTCTATTCCCTAGCATATCACCTGTTGATAAGGACAAGAGGGATAGTGACACTTATAATTAAGGTCAGACAAAGATTTCATACACTCGCCAGTTAACAGGTCCATTTCGGCGGCATATGCCACACAGCGCGTAATATAATTAACTTACTGAAAGAAACATTTGACGAACATATTTCATAAAAGGTATCTGTTAACTGGTCACCTCGTACGTGCGATTTGATGTCATTAGATTACATTCTCTGGGGGTATATACTAAAGTCGCATGTCTATGCCGATAAACCGGAAACAATTGAGCATTATTGCCGAAATACAGCCTGATATACTGTGAAGAGTGTGTGAAAATTTGCCTAAAGATTAAACCATATATGTGCCAGCCGCGGCGGCTACATGCCTGAAATCATATTCAAACATTAATGCTATAAAATTATCTGTTAAATAAAGCCAATTTCATGAAAACTAAAAACATTTTTGTGTTAATTCAATTAAAAGTTTTCCACGTCTAAAAAAAAACACCCTTTATCTCATAAAATAGGTTTCTGAATGCTTATAATAAATATTTTCAAATGAGATCATATAGGAGCTTTTCCATTTTATTCTCAACGCAACTAGAAAGGTTTCATTTCATAAATTGGGGTATAAGATACATATGTGTAAATATTGCGGACGAAGAATAAGCTTACCGCACAAATGAATAATTGAATATGTTTAACGTAACTGAATATGAAATCATCTTATCGACCTTAACCTCTTCAGAGATACTGGCACAAATATTTATTTATTTATTTCTACCAATTAACAAATCTTAAAGACTAAGGAAGTTGATATGTGTTCATAAATAAGTAAAGAATAAAAATTATTTATATATCAAATACTGAATAAAGTACGACCTGGAACTAGTGCTTATAAAAAGATATTGAAAATTAACAGTTCCTTAAATTGGACACGATTCATCGATAAACTAATATTAAAATCCTAGATTGAATTGAATTCATTACAGCAATACGTAATAGGTTGATGCTGACCATAAGAAATTCTGAGATGAGTGGATAAGAAAAACCCCGATCTAAGAGACATGCCCGGTACAAAGCTAATAAATCCAAATTTTATAAAAAAAAAAGTATCTCTAATAAACAATATCGTTGCAATTTACCTTCGTACTTCAAGGGATTGTAAAATTAAGAGTTTATTCCACACAACTGACGCATATTCAATAATAGGATGAGTCAATAAGACGAATAATACCTTTAAAGTGTAATAATCCCAGCTTACTATCAAATAATACCCCATCTATAATTTCTTTGGGACGAAGTAGCTCATGCTCACCAATTGAGTAGTGATAAACTGCAAAGGATATGCGATAACAAGTTAATGTCTTACATTTGAGGAATGTAAAGCAAGGCCATGCTATTTGCACCAATGTTTCAAACGTTTGAAATCAAATTCGAACGAGGAAGCATGTGTGTACGTTTAGTTTTTTAAAAATAGAAATTAGTCTAACTGAGAAATAATTTTAATGTTTTATTTAACTATTCATTAGATTATCTTTCACCAATAAAACGAAAAATAGTATAGTATGGCAGCATAGATAATATTTTACTCTATTTACTTTAAATTCATTGCTTGAAAAATACTTCAACGTTGCCTCTGATTGTCGCAAAGTTTCTTTTTAGTTTATTGGAAAATATCGTAATACTGTGATAAATAAGTTACCAAGTGTGTAAAATTGAATTAGTTTCAATAATTGCTTTGTTTTAAAAATATAATTTGTAAAGTCGGTTGTTTTTATATTTTTACTAATAGCTTTTTACTGTCAAATGTGTGAATTTAATAGCTTTTTGTATACTAATTATTTCAAATCACATTTGAAACCATTTCTTTCAACTTTAAAATATTCGTCCCTAAAGAGGTTAATTACGAATTATTATCACATTGGTCTTATCGCTTTTGTTTTTGGGTCTTGCTAATAATTTGCAATTCGTTCTTCTTTAGTATCGTAGGTAGTAAAATTGAGCCCTATTTGTTCTTCAAAATTTATGGTTTGTAAAACTGCGTCCTAATTCTGAAGAGAGAACTTAATTTTCATTCAGTAGCAAATTTCTGCAAAACCTTTTTTTTCACAAATTTCACATACATATATACGCGAATAACTGAGTATTTAAGCAGACTTTTAACCTGATCTGATAGTTTAACTTTTTGTTAACATTTTCCTTATGTCCGAAAATGTGTGTTTTTAAACAATTTTTAATATTCCGATCACTTACAAATTAGCTCTTACCCATCAATCTCATTTGCTCCAGGGAAAAAGGCTACACTCTATAGCATTCTCACCATTCACCAATCGCAAATGGTTTTTCCATTAACCGTACAATGATCTTTTCAGTCACAAATCACACTTTATCACTTCTAGCTAAATTTTCTGCTTGGATAATTCAGCAAAGAACCTCTAAGAAAATTGCTATCAAGTTCATTCATGCTCTGACTCTCAAACAAAGATTTAAAAGATCTACACTTGCCATTAATCGACAAAAAAGTGTAGAGGAAACAAAAATTCATTCATTGATAAAACAATCTCTCATTTTGTTCCAGATCGTTGAGTATCTACCAGCTTACTGAGATCTTAGCCAAGTCAAGAATTACTGGAAGACGTTGAAACAAGGAGGTAGCGGTATAAACCTGCAAAATGTGGCCATAATCACGGAGATATATTATATAGCAGAGATCAGCGAGCCGCATCTTGCGGTCATCTTCGGTGGTTGCTTACCGATATAATATCGGTGTGCATATTGCAAGTGGTGCGTGGATTTTCATAGTGATCATAAAGTGATCAAATTAAATAAAATTTAAAATAAAACAAAATAATGAGGTCAGAAAGTAGTAAATCGAGCAATGATGAGGAAAATTCAATTTCCAGTCATGACTCTAAAATTGCAGCTTATTGCACCATCCGATCGAAAAGTTCAGCCTGTGGACTTCACTCATCTACTGATTCTGAAGAAAGTGCCAGAAAGACTGATCAATCGAATTTTTGTACAATGAGCAAGAGGCTAAAAAGTCTGATCCCGCAGTTGGAAGATAAAAATCTTCCATATGAGAAATTGGAGGAGTCTGGATATTTAGATGCATCCGGTACCAATTTTGGAATATCTAAAGATCTCTCAACCGAATCTATTAAGAAAGCCTGCGATTGCTATGAACTGAGTGATGATGAAGCTGATCGCCGTCATGCTGAAGCAATAAACAATAGTCTTATTGAAAGAATTGAAAATCATTTGACCAACTTTAGACGTTCTTCATTGAGACTATCCACGAAGTCTGCAACTTTTGACCGTAGCAAAAAACATGATCACTTTCATCCATACTGCACTTTAAGACGTGAAAGAAGATCTATACCAGAAGCATCACAGAAGCCAATCCTACAGCCATATGAAAAAATCAATGAAGATCGAGACGGTTCGATGACCCCAAGTCATCACGATTCCTTAGAAGCATTCAACATTCTCAGCGAATTGGACGCTATTTTGGATAATCATGCCACTGCAGAAACATCCTCACTTTCGTCATCATCACCCATGCGTGGTGATCCTGAGATAATCGAGGACTACCTTCTACAGCTGGACGCATATCTTGATGAAATCGATCGCCTTTCATCAGGGAGCTGTGAAGACGACAAGTCAAGTGCGTCCGAAATGACATCACATCAAGATCGCGAGCAACTTGAGATCAATGGATCTCCAGCAATGTTTCGACGCTCTTCCACGCTCCCCAAGAAGTTTAAATCGAAGGAAAGGCACCATCAACGTGAACCATCAGGAAATAGCGCCAATCACCTGAGGCGTGGTATTGCTCACCGAAGTACGATTGCAGCTAGCCGACCGGCAGCACATGATCACACAAATGACGCCGATGCAAAAGGTAAGGAGGAAATTTCTTTTGTCTCATATGCAAGCAAACTGCCAATGATCTTCACGCTTTCATGACTCTTAAATGGGTTTCTAGTTTCTACGATGTTCTCAGTTTCTTCGGTTATTGAGTGACTGTCGGGAAGCCTGTCACACCTGAGACCACTTTCCGCGGCTTTTAGGCAAAATACGGCACGAGTGCTACTAAATTTCTTAATGTTTGCTAGATGCTCTGATGCATGAGACTTTAAGAGAAATTAGATTTTGTGGTGAGATTGTCAGGTCTTTTGTTTGATTTCTTTTGGAACAGTCTGTGCACTATAGCCAAGGGCTTAGTCACGTTTGATTTTTCTCATAGCACTTTTTTGAAATCAGGGAAATTGCGATAGAAATGGATGGTATCTCAAGTTTGATCTCTTTGCTTTCAAAATAATTTGCTATATCTGTTGGAGTGGAAAATTTTTTAAATACCAAACATTTACTGTCTTGGTTTTTAGTATTGTAAGCGTTATGATAGCTAAAACCTTGAAACAAAGAATATAATTTTTAATTGAATACGACTTTGAAGCTTAAAATTTGGGAACAAGTAGGAATAGGTAGTATTTTCGTAGGTATTTTCATATTATATAAATTTCTTTGTTTTTATGCAAAAGACGTTCATTTAAAAAAATATAATAATCCATTAAAAAGAAGCATACGATACATTTTTCTTAACATGTGTGGAAGTTCGGAGTTAACAATTAATGTTTAACGTTGTTCTCTACCTCATTATAGTCTTGAAAATAATGGTGCAATTAGCTTTTTAGCTAGGCCTATTTTTGTAGCCACGAGTTTCACAAAAATTGTCTACAGAGCTTTTCTTTAGAGATTATATTTTCTATAACTTTTATATGTATTAATATCGTTTTTACATTACCTTTCGGTGACAGACAGAAGGAAAAGGTTATTTTGCAGTCAATTTTATTTTTAATGGTCAAAGGTCTCAATTGTGATAGTTTGTGATAGTTTAACGAATGAGACACAATAATGAATTGATAGAAATTGATAACGCTACTCTTTTTAAGGAAAAGGCGCTATACCCACTTCCTCAGCTAAACTACACTATTTTCATTTCATATAGGTTAAGAAAATAAACCTCTGCATGTATAGACGAAATTTTATCGACATCATTGAAAAAATGTGAGTAATATGTGGTGAAAATAATTTCTACATAATATAAGGGAATGTACCCCCTACACCATTGCTAGAAAAAGACTTGCTCTTTACTAAAAATGGACTATAAGCCGCTTGATTTTGCGAAATGTAATGATTACTTCACATTGTAAACGTTGGGAAAAAAATATATGAATGTTTCTTATTAACCAACTTCAAATCATGTGAGTTATTTTTAGGGCTCCGTCCCAATGCCAGCGGAACCCATAAATGTCTATTACAGACCTTTTTTCGAAAACAACAGAATACATAGGAAAACATAGGAATTTGATATTTGGTTGGGTGTTAGGACGTTGTGTCCCGTACACATTTCTACAATCGAAAACTATGAAATATTTATTTTCCATTTTTTAATGGAAGTGAGTTGAATAACCCGAAAAAAAGTTGTATATATATTGTAAATATCTTGTGAATTGTCGTTGGGATGGTCTACATTCAAGGATTGTTGGTAACTCAAGATATAACTCAAAATGTGCGAAAGAATACTGGTCCCCCTTAATCTTCTCTATATCTATAGCTAAAATTTCGAAATGTTCAGTGTTAGTAGACAAAGTCAAAGATTACAGAAAAACAAAAGATTGGTATTGATATTTACCATACAGTAGACTCCCATTATTTGCTTGCGTTCGAAGCTGTATGAAAAAAGAAAATATGGGAAGCAAAATGGGGCCCCCACTCCGCGCACTCTTTTTAAGTAATTTAGAGAAAAAATAATATTTCAATTTATACTCAACTCTTTTTTTACGCAACATATACGTTCCCAAGAAATTCTAGAATACACAAAAAACACGAATTTATTTCCAACAAGCAGAATTTTTTTCTCTTCTAATTAATATTTTTTCAATTATTCTGGTTTTGGGCATAGTTACATCTTTCCACAACGACAATTACCTGGACAAAGGACCCCTTTTTCTAGAGCGAACAGCCCTACTTTTAAAGGAATATCTATGGTAATAATAATTTTGTTTAGAATTAAAATGTTGACCTTAGAGTTGAAAAATCAAAAACTTAAAAATTGTGTATTGAAAATACTAAAATATTCGGTCGGTCGACTTTTCATTTATAAATTTTTGGTACAGAACCCTAACTGCAGCCACGCTCTTGATAGATTTTTTTAAATTGTTCGTGATTTCAAATTCTGTGTGGAATTAAAGCCTTCGGATGTAAAATAGTAGCTTTTTAGGACTTTAAAATAAAGCGTATGCCAACATATTTGTAAGAGAACCTTCTGAGATTAAAACTGTAAGAACCATTTCTATCCAGGCCTCCTCTTAGAAAGAGAATCACATTTAAAAAAAAAAACAAATAATTTCATCCTCTTCGTTTTTGGGACAGCTTTTTTTTATTTTTGCGAACTTCCGCATGTTAGAAATAGCTCCATGAAATTGGTTATAATTACTAACCTGTTATAACTACCTATTTACCCTATTTAAGATAGGTAATAATATTTATTGTAAAAAACAATGTGAATGAAAGAATGATGAAAGTTCATAATAAATGAGAATATGGTAAAATCAAAAAATATGCTTCTTAATGTTTAACTGAACGAAACGCTACCGACGCACAATGGTTTCAAATGTAAAAAAAAATGAACATGAACAATATTGCAACAAATAAGCCTTTGCCGTTTGAAAAAAAAAATGGTGATATCATTAAGTTATGGTTAAAATTGTCTGATATGACACGTTATATCATAAGGCTGAACATCTCTTCACAACATCATCAATCAGCATCAGATATATTGAGTTTTGAGCCGAATAAAGGTCATTAGCGAGAACTTTTGATTTACTTCTTTAATTTGAAGAAATCTGCAGCTGAGGCGCATCGATTGTTTGTAAAAGCATATGGTAAAACTCCTTTAGTGAAAAAAGTTGTTAAGAGTTTCAATAGTTTAGAAGGTTTCAGAACAGTGGCTTTGACCTCGAAGACAAAGAACGTAGTGAAAGGCCGAAAGTGTACAGAGTCGCGGAATTCTTTCACAATTAATGCCCAATTTTTTATTCAAAATAGCAGAGATTTATTTGAATTCGCAATATTATTAACTTTTTTTTATGAAGATCAATAACAATAATATTCTTGAGTACTGAGCATTTGGAAGCAAGATTTTAATTTTAACTTTCTCGGAAAATAGACAAAACTACACGGAATCCCTTTACAAGGTGTTAGTCTATGAATGAAAGAATCGTGCGCTTTAATAATAAGTATTAATTTTTTTGGATATTTGAAATATTCGAAATATTCAAGAATAAAAAACCTTACCTAAAAGATAAAAAAAGTTGAAGTAAAGGAGAATATATTTGATAAGGGTATTCAATCAAGGTATAGTAAGCGAAATAAGTTGAGTATTTTTGCATAACTAAGGAATAAAATGTTCACAGTGTGTGCTGTGCAAAAATATTCGACGTACATTGTGCAATACTAACAGTGAATATCCATTACAACCAATTTTTGAAAGAAGTTATATTCAAACCAATCAAAGAAAACACTGAAACTGTATATTAAAAACACTATAGACTAACACCTTGCAAAATGGAAGTATTGCGAATTTTCCGAAAAAATTAAATTTCGTGTTTTTATAAAAACAGAAAAATTCAAATTTTCAAAATATTAATAAAATTTATTAAAGTACATCCGAAAGCATAATTTTACATTTTTTTTAATCAATATTTTAAGGGCATTATAAACCAACATTCTGTAAAAGAATTCTATGAAGATTTTCGAATTTTCCGAAATTTTATGTTTTCCTCAGTATATATCAGTAAATTAAAATTAAAATTTTATTTCTAAATGCTCAATACTCACTAATAATATTGTTAAGTTAATAATATTACATTTTTTTCATTACCGCATTGTAAACCACTGTGTAGCGTTACTGGTTAGATATCGTCGACAAATTTGATTTGTCGATTGGATTTGGTAAGAAAAACTGATTGAATTTTTAAGAGAAAATGTTTTGCTAAAACACATAGAACATAAAAAATATAGTGAATAAAATTTCAAGAAAAGGGTTATCTATAAATATTGCGTTTTTTTCCTTATTATATTTCCTTACCAAGAAAAATAAGCATCGTTTATGAAATTTGCTGGTGTCTATCAATGCCGACCGATGCCGTTTCGTGTCATATCGATAAGTGTGCAGCGACCTTTAGAACTACCACCAATCTCTCTTACATTGATTAAATATTTGGCGCCGAATTTTAAAAATTCAACATTTATATGTAGGTCCAGCGGTTAATGAAAGCACGAAATAAAAACTCAAATAAAGCTTAGAACCACTTCCAAAAACAGCAGCTCAGTAGGGAAATGATTTCATTCTGTAATTCTTCGTTAACTACACGTTTGTGGAAAAATGAATGATACTATCGTTATTTCTCTTTCTTAGGCTTACATTTACAAAATGTATTATTAAAAAAAATGCAAAAATTGGATAGGTGATAAATATACGAGTATACCGTTTTGACTAAGGAATTTAATAAATCTTAATATATTTTTTTTTGAGTTACTGGGCAATCACAGTAATAGAACCTTTTTCAGGTTTTTAATCAAACACAGAACCTAACGCAACCTAATTTTTACCGAAAACGATTTCAAATGCGAAACCGGCTGTTGTTAGCCACTTTTATTGTAATTAGACTTTTATTGTTTTACAGTCGACTGCTTTTATGGAAACAATTTCGGGTTATTTGCATAAAGTAATAAAGAAACAAACAAGACGGGGATAATGTTTCCATACTTAGCGAACCATTCAGGCTAAAAAATAGAACGCTCCGTCACCTGTTTGAAATTTTAAAAGAAAAATTCAAGGTTAAATTAAGTGAAGAAAGGAGAGCAGAAAAATATCATTTTAAAGTGGAATATCTATGTTACACACGAACTCATATTATTAACTATGTAATGTAAATGGATAAAGAAAAAGTGGAAGATAAGCTTGTTATTTTGAAATTCTTCCAGTTATATCAGACGTGCTTTCTTCAGACTTTCTTACCTCTTCTGTCCTACCTCTCCGAGTGTATTACACAGCTGCAATATAACTCCTGGCCACATTACGAAACCTAAACCCGGCAAGTAATAAATGGTACGTGGTCTATTTTGATTATCAATATCGGATTTGGATTGCTTGTGTGATGCGACGAACCACACGGTAAAGTAAGTGATAAAACTGCGCGCTGCAATGTAACGAAGGTGTCCAATTTTCGGTAGAATGTTCGCTATCTATCAATTGGAGGAATTTTTTTGACATTAAATCAATATCATATCTTCTGATATCAAAATACTCTAATTGAAATTCCATCTTGTGGCATTATAGCCTTCGCATTCCCAGGAAAATTATAGTCAACTCTCATCCTTGAATTGACGCGTATGGAATTGGATGTAGTAAATACGATACATCAAAACGTAAAGTTTCATAAGAGAATGTTGTCGTAACGCACAGAAAATAAGTATGCTATCTTTGATTAAAAAATTCAATTACATAGGCCTTTTAAAGTTGAAAATATTTTCATGAAGAAATATAGGTATTTTAATTTGATACAAGGACGTTCATCGTAGATTTTTGAATTTTTGAATTATCATTCAAGGTACCAGCGTACCTGTTCGCTGCAAGATCTTCATTCAATAAAGTATCAAAGTCAACAGCTTCTTCAAAATCCGGGTACCTGGATACTCTCATTAATATCACTACACTATTAGCATTAAAACGAATATCGAACAAGTAAAAGGTTTTTAAATAAATATAGAGATTTATGATTAAAAGTATTTATTAATTATTAATGTGATAAATTATTCGTTACATTTCGTTCTAAAATGGCGTAGTTATAGCCAGAATATCTGGTGTAGCACTATTGTATACCTTCCCTTATGGTTCTTATGTAATATATATATGTTCCAGAAGGCACTTTGGATGGACCGTGTTTTGGACTGTAGCTCCTGTATGTGCATAACATTGTAATAGCTAATATTGTTAAGTAACAAAAGTAACGAGACTATCTGCAAATGAATTTATTTTGATTGACTTAAAATAGTTACTGTAACAACTTTTTATTAACTACGATACTATAAATGAAGTCACTAGGAATCAATTAAGATTAGTTTTGATAACTTAAAAGGTTTAAAAAAAATTTCAGTAGTCGGACATATATTTTTGCAACCATACACTAAAGTTTATTTTAGCTACTGCATTATTTTACTACGAAATAAAAACATTTCTTGATGCAACAAAAAATATAAGATCAGACCTTATGTTTACGGTACCAATTTCTGACAGGAAAAAAGTTCGAGAAATGTTCAGTCAATATAATTCACAAGAGCTATTAGGTATCTAAGAAATTTTGTATTACTAAAATTGGCATACACAATAAGGAACGAGGATCGATAATGGGCAGCTTGTCCCAACCCAATGGGAATGGAATGGGAACTGGGCATCTGCCCTCCAACTACCCTCCTCTTCCTTCCCCTCCTCCCCATCCCCATCATCCCACCCTCAGGTTTTTAAGTTACTAAAACACCCAAAAATTATTTTATGAAAAAAGTGTGAAGTTTATTTATTTATTTAGTTGATATTTTAACCACAATACATCAGTAATAAAATATATCTTGTGCAAAGCTTTTTAGTGCCTGTAAAAATAACCTATTTACTATAATTATTTTGTTCCTGTAATCATACGAAAGGAGATGAAATATTACTTAGTTACCTTAATTGTTTTTCGTAGTTATTAAAAATGTTTTTGTTTTTATTTGGCATCTTAATAAATTTGTTTGATGCCGCATTTCCCTAAACAATTTTGTAACTTTTCATTTGTGGCATATATACGAGGTCTGTTCAAAAAGTATCGCGAATTTTGAATTTCTGCGAGCTACGTATATTCGATTTTCAATTTTTTTTTTGTGGCGTTATGTTGGTACTCATGTCCCTCAATTATGCTGACAAGCTTGGCTATTTTAAATGTTCAATTAATTTTTGACAGCTATTTTGCTTGGACGTTTTTTGGCTCGATTTTTGCCTATTCCAAAAAATGGATGCTAGAATATGTATCAAAATTTGCCTGAAAAACAAAATTAAATGCGCGGACGCATTTCGAATGTTGACTGTGACATATGGTGAAGCTACCTTGAAGCAAAGCAACGTTTACCGGTGGTACAAAATATTCTCAGAGGGCCGAGAAGATGTGAACGACAAAGAGCTTGCCGGACACCCAAGCACGTTAACAACGGAGGAGAACGTCGAAGAAGTGAAGAAAATTCATAGTATTGGCCAATCGTCGAATCACCGTTAGAGAAGTTGCTGAGGACCTAAACATATCGATTGGCTTGTACCATTCGATTCTTACCAATGATTTGGACATGAGACGGGTCGCCGCGAAATTCGTGCCAATATTGTTCATTTTTGACCAAAAACATCAGCTCATTAACTTTGCTAAGGAGCTGTTGGACTCTGTCCGCGACAACCCAAATTTGCTCCAGAGGGTCATAACTGCTGACGAATCATGGGTTTATGGTTATGATGTGGAAACCAAAATTTGATACAGATTCTTTGATCCATTTTTTGGAATAGGCAAAAATCAAAGACGAGCCAAAACACGTCCAAGCAAAATAGCTATTAAAAATTACCTGAACATTCAAAATAGCCGAGCTTCTCAGCATAAGTGAAGGACATGATTACCAACATATCGCCACAAAAAAATCGAAAATCGAATATACGTAGCCCGCGGAAATTAAAAATTCGCGATACTTTTTGAACAGGCCCCATATATAACTTTTTTCCAGTTTGAATTTTGGCTATGCGGCGATCATGGTACTATGTTAATTGATGTTGAAAATTATGGTTAAAGACAGATATGATGAAATGATTTCATATTTCCATTTTTTTATACATATTTGCAACATTCTAATTTTTTAATATGTATACGTGGCACAAATTACGAGTACTTTTCTTCCTCATTATTATAAATTAGCTTGAACAGTAAACGATAGAATATTTTTTTTATACATCATGTTAATTGAAAAAAAAATTAAAATGTTTAAACACTGCACGAAAACATGTGCCGCTTGAATTTTTTTTTGTTTGTTGTTATTAAAGCAACACTATTAAAGAAAGAGGTAGACGAGCTGATATGGTTTTATATTTATTTTCTTTCTCAAACTCTCATTAGATATGGAAACAATAAATTAATGGCAAAAGTTGTTCATATCGCTTATTTTAATGAGCTCTTTGCTTTTATCCACATCTATCAAACGATGAAATCATTCAAAAATTACTGGAACTAGCTCGCTATCAGGAATATCGTCATGGCATATAATTTATGTTTAAAATATACATATTGAATATTCAATTTTTCAAAAAACAACTTCTTCAAAACGTATGATTCTCATTAAAATTTCAGTATTTCGAAATATCTCGCAATCTATTGATTCTATGACAATGATGAACCATATGTCTAAGTACATATCATCAGTCTTGTTGAGACTAACTTTGTGGGTGGACGTCTCACTTGTTGCAATCCAGTGTTCAGAGCTTTTTTTCTAATTGCTGCTTTTATTGAATTATTTATTGTTTAAATTGTGTCGTGTTTTATTCTGATGTTAAGTCTTACTAACAATTTTAATCTGTTGTGTACTTTCTATATAAAATTTAAGTGCTCACGCGGTTTTAACCAGTTTGTATTTCGTACTTAAGGAACTGTGAGTCCAATGTGGTTTTCGTATATTTTTATCTCGCTCTTACCATGACGAACTATGTAAAACAAATAAAATCGGAAATGAAAGGATTGAGTTTCTGATGATAGTATATCTTCAGTTTGTGATATATTTGCGTCTTTTTTTTCAAAAAATCCTCTCCTGATTTTCAGGCCCAGCCCAATAAACTTCCAAAACTCAACCCTAATCCTGATCCCTTTCGTCTATTCATCCATAGTTCTCAAACATATCAATGAACTTCTCATGATGACCTGTATTCTCCCAGCTGGTATTAAGCTTTCATCTAACGTATAAGTATTTTCTTTAACCTTACTCTTCCAGGAGTAGGTAACCACCTGCAAATGTCCTGTGCTCTGAAAAAGCACCTTTATTATTTCAATCTACAAAAAATGTAACAAGAATTAAGTCGACTTCCTCAAAGGCCTTCTACTACTACAAATCTTCTCGAATTTGTCTCTTTCGATATTGAAAACTTTCAGAAAGGATTTGAAATCGACTGTGTGTATACAGTCTGTTCAACAAAAGAGGTATTGCCCTTTTTCAAATAAGAGAAAAAATATTCCTCTTTCTCTTTCTGTGAGTAATTGGAATTATTGGATTATTTAAATACTTATAGCATACGGTAATCCTCGCAGTTCAAAAAACCTCGGATACATTTCAAACATGGTGTATTCATAACAATTTTGAACTGAACATTAGGTCTATTTGATGAAAAAAAAAAACTGCGAAGCGGCAGGGCACACTGAAAGTGTTCGATGATAATTTTAACAAGAAACGTATTGTCGTTTGACTGAGGTTCGTAGTTCTGTGTTCTATTGTGCGACTATTTGACAACAAACCCTGTGGTTTGCACCAACTTAGCCCGGCTTTTATGCTAGGGTAAAATAGAGTTGTTAAGTATTTAATGTAATAACTAGCGGCATTTGAAAGAGAATTAAGTAAAAATATGTAGAATATTAATTTTTGTATTTAGCTTAAGCGGTCATAAATCCTTTTAAACACTTTTACTTTAAAAATAAACTCATTTCGCGTCAAATATTCGCACAAGCACAACTTTACTTTTAACAATTTTCTCGAGCAGATCTATTAACAAATGTGAACCATTATCTTTTTGTAGAGGTCATTATAAACTTTAAAATTAATGAGTCTTAGATGAGTTCATTACGTTTGTGGCAAGGATCAATTCTACGATATGTTAGGATTCATAAAAATATAGTCCCGCGAATTTTCAAAACCACAGCTGTATTTGTTCGACCAATTCTTAAATATATAAGTCAAGTCTAGTTTTCTTTTTTCCAAGTACATATTGACATGGTCGAATCTGTATATAACGCAAATTTGTCCGATTTTTCATGGGATTATTCTATTGTCCTCCCTTCTGACAAACTACGTCTGAATCTCACCAAATAAAAATAATGAACAGCCCTGAGCAAAAGATTAAATCTGATGCTTAAAGGCTTTGAATTAACTGGTGGTTCGTAAAAACATAATAATAATATTATCAACAATTTTTACTTTAATTTAACCATTCCTCAGTATTTCAACGAAACGATAGATATTTACTAAACAAATATCATCTGAAGGTGTTTGTCCCATGACTGGCAAAATTATAAACTTACTCAATTGAAAAGCACTTGGTGTGATAGTAATTTTCTTTTCTTTTTACCAATCAAAATAAAATTGCAAAATCAATTAAAACTCCTTTTGAGTACAAGAACGATTCTACGGTTAGCCGCTTGATCTTTAATGATTCTCACTAAATTGCCGAAATTTACGTGCCCATGCCAATTAGTTAGGAGGTTACTTAGCAACGGAGCGCCAATTGCTTCTTGTTTATTGGTTCTTGTAATTGAAGAAAAAAAAAACATTTTAGAGCTCGATCGGCTCGATTTCCTTGTGGCTATTGTTTGCTAATGACACCCAGGCATGGCTGGAGAAGTGCGGGTGGGATAATGAATGAAATGAGTCACACTAGTCAGTAGAGGTTCTTAAGAGACCTTGGCAATTTTGTTTTTGCTTTTAAAAATGTTCTCATGGTGGTAATGATTTTAAGACGCATTTTAATTTTTTTTTACTATATCTTATATATAGTGTAAAAATGATCGATATTTTTATTAAAAAGATTAAGAGAGCCTAGAAATCGAATGTGGACTATAAGTTTATTTATACATCCTTTACTAACAGCTTTACAGCCTTACATTGAAGCTTTTAAAAATTATATTACGCAGGGGAGAGGAGGGCACTATGGGAATATATACTAAATTTGATTTTGACATATTTTATTAAACTTTCTTTAATTTTTACGCTTTACTGCAAACAATTTCTAGCCTAAATATGTTGAAGGACAAGATCGAAGGTGAATATTCGGGTTCAAAAATTATCATTTTCAGTTGAGTGACTAATAACTCTGTTGTTTGTAGGGGAGGGGGGAAAGGATACTCTGAATAAAGACTGATCATATCATCAATCATTTCTATCATTCGGATTTTTGGGTGATAAAAATATAGTTTTATTTTCCGAGTTAAATTTCCGTCAACCAGCGGATTTACACTAAATAGGCTTTATATTAAATTATTATGATATTAAATTAAATTTACAAGAATCCGCAAAAATATGTATATTTTGTGCATGTGTGACGGAATATCTATAAGCAAATTGATAAAACCGCCTCTAACTTAAAGCAGGCAAAATAATTAATCTTTTATAAGTTGGTGTACTATTGTACTTATATGTATAAGTCGTCCTTTAAAGTAAAATAAACACTAATGTGTGCAAAATTTACAGTCGATCGGATAATAACCAACGCTATAGTCTATGTCTATTACGTAAATACTGTTATTATCTAGAAAATAACCTTTAAATCTGCTACATAATTTGTATTATTTAATTTTAAAGAAAAATTGGGAAACGATTGAAAAAATGAAAGTAACAAAATAAACAGACACCATTCATACATACATAAACAAAAACATACATACATACATACATAAACAAAATAAACAGGCACCATACAAAAAAATAAAAATTATGAAGATAAGAAATTGTCAATCTAAAAATTACTTTTAGCGGATTTTCCTGTATTCTATGCAAAATGTTCACGAATTGATAATAATAACATGAAATCTATAAAAACTTTATGATGTTCGTGACAAGGATTATCCTCTTTAAACCAATAATGCGAGTATTTGCGCAGACGAATTTTCTATATTTTGAATTAGTTGAGGAGGTTGGGGAAATGATTTTACTTTTTAAATTTATGGCAGTCTAAATCTATTTTAAAAGTAATTTCGCATATATGTAGTACATCGTTATAAAACTTTTTAATTATTCCATGGGACATAAATATTACTATGAAGTGTGAAAGGTTTAAGGTAAATTTTGACCCAGTTTTGATAATAATATGGCAACAACTGAGTTAGGGTAGGTCAATTACGTTGTTCTCTGTACACATAGCGCCTGGACAAGAAGTCTGCGGATGCGAGGAATTCCTCTAGGTAATATAAGCACACATTCAATTTTACAGGGCGGCTGCAAAGTTGCATGGCTTATTTTAAATGCTTCTAGAAACAAATATTACCACAACATGTCATGGAATCTGATATCTGATATCAGATCCCATGCTCTCGGGAAATCATGCATCTTCTACTTTATAAAATATTTGATAAAACCGATATAAAGATTCTTTTTGGTTCCCATCACTGCAAAAATCTGAATAGTTTGGAAAAATTCAAATATTTTAATTTAATTTTTTTAATTTCCCATATTTTTGCATTACTTTATATAGCAATTCCATTTAACATACTCTAGTAAAGCATTTCATGCAATACAATTAATATAATTTCTAATTGCAATAATATTCCACTTCATTGGTTTGAAACTTGCCCGAAGTCCTTCAAATGTCACGCGTTTTTAATCCATCCCTGTTAAATTTTCCTTTAAAAATAAACCCAATAATTGTATTACCTTAATGACTTCATATGTAACACCACTCTAGAAAAAGTCAACACTCTTTTCCCCTTTACCTTTGTATCCCATGTTCATAGAATGACCACTCGCAAACCTAAATTTCGTTTTACCTCCACTAGAAGTTCTACATCTCCTCTCTTTGCTTGTCCGTCGCACCTGGCGGTAACCAGGTAACAAAATCCGTAAACCAAAAGTTAAACGCCGCAATCGCCTGTACTTCACCTTGCAAAGATGAAAGATACTTTTACCTGAATAGATTCAATTAAAAAAAAAGAACTTGTTCAATATAAAATCACCGGGGTCGTGTGTTACATCATTCGCTATTAAAACAAACACGGATACGGTGCTTTTTATCTTTGCTAATTTATTAAAAATGCTATTCTTTTATAAATTATAGTTTCAAATTGTATTATAGATATACGTGCCTTACATCCAAAAACATGGCGACGCCACTCAATGCGTAAGACATCACTTTTAGTGCTACCGGACCATAAGCAGAATTTCCCGAATCAATCTGCAGAAAGGAACGATGAAGGAACAGACACTGGGCTACGTTTAACTGACCCATTTACGCAATCACGAAGTATGCCGTTGAATGTACTGGAACCGGATAGTATTATACCATCTAGTCCTACGCTAACATCACAGACTCCTCCACCGCCTAGAAATAGTATAAATTCAGCGGAACCTCCTAGAGATGTGAGGCGATGCTTTTCTCAGGGGGACTGCGCTTACCGGCAGGATTTGACGCATCTAGATATTATCCATGATATTTTGAACAATTCATCACATGAAAACGGCCAACGGCCTCGGCAGTATGGCAGAAGAGCAGAATGCCATCCCCGAGTGATATCCATTTTAGCTGAAACGAGTGCTTCCGGTAGCCAACGGATCATCGTTAACCACGATAGACCTAGAAGTGCTCCTGTGATACCTGCTTCCAGGCCAACAGCCGTTTCACCTTTAGCGTCTAATGAGTGCCAACGATACATAGGCTCTGAGCCAAGTTCAGTTGGATCATCGCGTAATCCTAGTCCAGTATCGTTACTTTCGAGTACTGCATCCAGTTCAGTGGTATCCACCAGCCCGGAGAGGACAACTATGAGGTAAGTAAAAAAGATTCATGAACAATTTTGCCCAATCTACAAAAGTAACATTCAACTTTCCAAATTCAGTTTAATTAATTATTTATTTACGAGTTGACCTCACAAACTATGCTTTAACTAATTAAATCTCATGCATAAATCACAACCACTTCATCATAAAACTAATCGCCCTCGCTCTAACAGTAATTAATAGGTTCATGCTGGCCAAGATGTATAATAAAACAGTCAATGAAATGAGAAAGTTTTTAAAATAAGATTGGATTAAAACAGCAAAGACCGAATATAATCGGTATGTTCTAACTTTCAAACGAAAAAGTCACATACTCGTACAAAAAGGGCAATAACATACAATAAAAAGTATTTCAAAAATGAAAAATACGCCTGAAGAATAATAGTCAAAATTAATACTTGACTGAAAATCATAAATAAAAAATTACTGGTCTCCTAATGTTAAAATGAAAAGGTTGTATAATAACGGATTTATGCTTTTCACTCTTACAATTACCGGTTACTTGTGACCTTTATTTTAACCGCCATTGGCCAGTTAAAAACAATAATTTTAAACACAAATTCATTTCATTTCAACAAACTATATACAGTCTGTTCAATAAGAAATGAATCGCTCTTTTTCAAAGAAAATAACAGATATTTCTGCCTCTATTTCTGTGTATGATTGTACCATGGAAGGGCTCTGACGCCAATACTAATTCATTTGAGTGTCGCTTGACCTCACAGCACAGCATATTGAATGATTCGGAAGATATGGCGTTTACTGTCGATTCAAAATGCGGAAAAACTCGTCAAAAGAATGCCCAGAAAAAGCCAGGCAATTCTCGATAGCAGCGGGGACTACACATTTTACAGTGCGTATGGTGTCCTTTTTTAAACATACTCCTTGATATGCCCAAAATGATGATTCGTCAGTGAACATGACGTTTGTCGAATCGCGATTCAAATTTTCATTTCAAACGTTTTTCGATACGTTTTTCGGATAAAAGTGGTTTGATTGTAGTACCGCGGTGTTTGATGGAATTTTCCCTTATCCTTTGGCGTATGGTATAGAGAAGCACGTTGATACCTTTTTCTGCTAATTCGCTTCTAGCTCGCCTCAGCACTATTTGTGGATCCTTTTCAAAAAGCTTCGAGCTGTCATGTCTTTCTTTTTTGTTTATTACTTTAACCTTTCCTGGCAAGTCGTCGACATTTTTTTCCTCAGAAAACTACTTTCACCACTTCTTTACAAAAGACGCATTCCTTTTAATATATCTCGCTGCTTGGACATAAGTCCATTTAGGTCCTTTCGGATGAAGGCAGAGAAATACGTTTATAACGTTTATAAAATAAGGTACTCATGTTGAAAATCAATCTTATCAGTAGAAAGTTCAACGCAAAATGAGACTTTAAGCATGACGCGCATATATGTAGGTAATACTCATCCCCTCCACATCAAATATTTGTGTCTCTTTCTCTTTATTTTTGAGAAATTGTCGATACGCTCTTACCAACTGTATTTTAATAAAAAAACAGTTTCGAATTGATTAATCGTTATTATAATAATTATAATAATTATAATAACAACTTCTTAGTAAAGTATTTACGCTATTAATAATGGTGATGTAAACACTAAAGAAATATGAAAAATATATTTTATTTCATAACATTCCGAACTAAGCCGATTTTATTTTTTATTATTATTATACTAGTCAAAAATACCAGTTTTTCGAAAAATTTGGAGATCATTTCTAAAGAATTTCGGCCGTAGATTATGAATCCATAAGAATACAATACAAAACATCGTATTTCAACCATTTATGAAAGGATTGCTCCAAGAGGTGACAATATTGTTTAAATTAAAGCAAGATTCAAGTAAATAAAAATTAAAAATCTTCAAAATTTTTCAAAAATATTTTGTGAAATGGATTTTTTTATTCACAACTCATTGGTTCCATATTGCAGCTATAGACAGTAAATTAAGATCATTTCATTACAAATCATGCATAAATTATTCCGTAAAATGTTTAGAAAGAACTAGAGATTAGTGTCATTGTATATTTTTTGATAAGGACTCTCATTTAAACCACTTGAGAAATTTCTATAATAAACGTTTATTTTTTAGTGATTTTTTTTAAATGTTCCCTTGTTCTTATTTTACTCTTGTTTGCCTAAATGAATTTTAATTTAAGAAATCATGGAAAATCTGGTAGAAATAATATACCACTTTTTTTAATACCGAATAAAAAAATTTGTTTACCTGCGTTATTATTACTATTACTATTATTATTATTAGTTAGTTACGGGTTAAGGTAATCACGGGAATCAAATAAGTAATTCATCTTAGTATAACCCATTTAAATTGCATCAATTAGGATAATAATAATAATAACTAAATCAATCAGGATAAATAACAATAACTAAATTTTAATTGTAAATTCAACAGCAACCAGATAAGCGGAAACTCCCCATTAGATCCCGAAAACATTCAAGTTCCTAGAAATGGAGGGAGCAACTCTCAGTGGCCCCACGGCTTTAGCCGGATTCTAGCGCTCTTATGCTGCACTTTAGGATTATTCAATATATCCCGCTTTGCCATCCTAACTATCAGCTATGGAGGCAATTTTTTACTCCAATTCCTGATATTATCCATCATTTTTGGCATCCCAATGTTGTGGCTGCAGATGTGCGTGGGTGCAAAAGTTAAATGCGGTCCTATATCGATGTGGAAGATAAGCCCTATATGCAAAGGGATTGGAATATCGCTACTTCTTACACAGTGCGTTATAGCACTATACACCACCATTAGCCTTGGATGGGTCCTTGTATACTTCCGAGATTCCTTTATATCCCGCAATGAGAGGTATCGATGGCAGGAACCCTTTTCTATCTACAGACGTCCTGGAAATGGAACATACAATTTAACCGAAACAGTGGCTGATTATTTCAATGGGATTGTCCTCCAGCGATGGCAACTTGGTCTGGGAAGACGAATTGAAACTGGAGGTGTAAGGTTCCAGGTAAGCCCTGTGAGTCTGGAATCTTTTTCGACAACTCATGTCGAAAATTTGTGTTTTGTGTCTAGAGGACATTCAATTTTGTCTAATATCTTTCTTTCTAGCTGGCATTCAACCTGGCTATCATATGGTCAATTGTCTTCATAGTGCTTTGCAAAGGTCTTAAATCATTTGGTAAAATCGTCCTTGGATTAACACTTCTTCCGCTGACGCTGTTTGTTATTATTGGATCCAGACTTCTGTATATCATTGACTTTTCAAGTGTACAGGTAAGTGTCTTGCTCCTTCATTGCGGTAGTAATTCGTTTATTTACCGTGCAATACCAGTCATCGTTTCATTTCACCAGCACCAACATAAAACCAGTCAAGCAGACTTTTGGTGATATTTGTATAACAAAATAATCGATTCACCGGGAAGAATAACAAATTTCTATTCAATTGAATATGTTTTAATTATGTTGTAACTAGCGCGTCTTTAACAATTTGTTACATATATATACATATGTCTATACTACAACTCACCAAAAATTCTCTTATGAAAAAATATTTGTAGTAATTTCCTTCACATAGTTTTTTGGGAAATGTCTAATATTATTGTACTATACAAAAAAAAAGACCTTAGTTTTGGTTCAATATTGCCGAATTAATATGTGTTTGATATACAATTACCTACCTTTTTGGAGTCCTGTATGTAACTCCGCCAGTTTCTGCGTTGAAATTTAAGGACCCTCACAGAAAGTTTTGTACTTTTAAATTGTAATTGTTAGCTTCACATCTATTGTAAACTCATGTTGTTTTTTTCTGTTACCATTACGTGCTTTTGCTTTTAGATCTCTCATTAAATTTTGAACAATTAATTCGTCCACCATATCACTGACTTTTTCCACAATGTTAAACAAATTCGGACCGAGTTGCAGTTTTACCTTCCTTTTATTTAAGATCCTTTAGACGATACCCCTATATCTTTTTAAATTTATTATTATTATTATCGCTTAATACAAGTAACCAATCTAAGAAAACAAATAACCTTAATAACAAGAATAGTAAAAAATGAAAAAGAAAACAGTTAAGGGGCTGAGGGATGGGTTAATGTAAAGGTGGTTTTGGCAGATAAAAAGCATGTTTGAGAGAGACTTTGTCAACATGGCAGAGTTTTTGGCTTTACGGAGCGTTCTGGTGAAGTGTTTGAAATTAGTTCGAGGGTTTACGAGGCAAATATCTAACATTACGAGAATTAAGGGATATGCTGTGCAGAAAATCAGGGCAGTCAATGGAACCGGTTAGGACTTGATGGACAAAAATAATATCGACGGCACCATATGTGCCAAGAAGCTGAAAGTTAAATAATTTTAGACGATTATCGTAAGGAGGAAAGATTTAGGTGGCCTGTCCATGCAGGTCGTGTAATGCAAAGCGGATGAATCTGCGTTAATCGGAATGGGGGCGTGACCAAATCTGATAGGAATAATCGAGTAGTGGTCTTACACAGATAATATAGAGTGATTTAGTTTAACAAAGACCAGAGCAAAGTTGCCGCTGCTGATGATGTGGTCACTATGGTAGCGGAAATTAAGCTCACTGTCACAGATAACTCCAGGATCGCGAAGGGAATTCACCGAAGGCATGGGCAACGTGTCAAATCTAGGAGATGTAGGGAACATATGCGGGAGTAAGTGATAGATTGACATTTAGAATCGTTGAAATCACAAAAATTGTTGTGCACCAGGGAGAGAAATTTTTCAGGTCGTTTTGAAGGAATACTGAATTGGATGTACTGGTGACATGCTTGAAGATTTTCATGTCTGAATAAATTAAAATTATGGAATGATTGATTCCATGCAAAAGAACACAGGTGACTACCCTGGGGAACGTCAAAATGGGATTACAAATCGAAGAATCGTAGCGAACTCTATACTGGCGACTATCGAGGTAAGGGAACTGGAGGGAGATAGTTTAATTTTAGAGGCCTAAATCTACATTTGGCGGATTCATGTTTTATTGCCTTTGTACTATTTTATTGCTTGTGCTATATAGTATGAAGCAGAGTTTTTAAGTTGAATAACAACTGTTACTAGTTAGTTAACTAGTTAGACACAACTAAATTAATTGTTATTGAAATTCTAACTAAATTTTCTCAACTAAAGTTGTAGTTGAGAAAACTAAATAACAACTTGAGTTGAAAAGAACTTAGTTGCACCCACAACTAACAACTATTAGTTTAGTTGTAGTTTATTGAATAATGACTGAAACTAATAAGATAAAACAGTTTTGTCTTTAAACTAACGAGCGTCGAAGAGTAGTTCGTTTTTAAAAATAGCTTCGCTTAAGATTTTCAAAAATGACTCTTAGGTTCTAAAATTTTTCAATATTAACAATATGTAAATATACTGAACTTTTTGGGAATTATGTTACTTCAGGCACATGACAAAGATATGCGTTAAAGTTCCATTTCGAGAAAACGCATTCAAAGTTTCAGAAATGGGTTTGAAAGCACTTTGTCACTTTATGTGAGAATCACAATAAACTTTCTATAACTTATTTTGAAAAGCATATACTTTGAGAAAATCAACTATATCATTTTTAAAAACCTTTTATAAGGAAAACACTTTAATGTATATAATTAATTTCTTTTTTTACGAAAATCAAAATAAAAAGTTACCAGGTATGTATTAATCCAAACAGTATGACACATATTAAACTTAGTAGATTTTTCTCCAAGATTATGAGATGATTTAGTTGTTAGTTATTAGATGAAAACTATAACTAAAAAATAATAATATAAAATAATCGACCTAATTGAAAATAGTGCAGACACTTTTGAGACGACTTATTACTAAATACTATTACTAGTTTATATCATCGTATCATAATAAAATTGTTTAGGCCTTATAATTTCAATTTTATTAATTATTTTCTTTAACTTTTAAAGTCAACTGACTTCAAATTGACTGGCAAAATTTTAAAAAATGGCTGCAAAGAACTTTCTAATTATTTCATTCCATAAGCAACTAAATAATTCTATTGAATATTGCAAAAAACTACAACTTTCCTCTTTTTGAAATTTTTTAAAAAAATAAAGAATTGTCTTACTTCAATTCGAACTGATATTTTGTTATTTTTTTAACGGATTTTTAAAAATGCCCAAAATTAAATTTTCTTTTACTTTAAACCATATTTATCTCAGAAACGTAACGTAATGAAGGATTTTTGTTTACGGATTTAATCTACGGAAAAAATCTGTAGAAATGATATATCGATTGTTCGCGACAAAAAATTAAATGTTCTTAAATCACCTACATTCCTACCATAAATATACATTCTGCGTCAATATAATTGCACACCTATGAATTTTGATGTTTTTCCTAACGAGCGACTCGAACAAATTGCTCTAAAAAGATAGCAGACATTATCATTATTTAAAATACAAACATTTCTGATGGTTATACTCAGCTGGGACATTCTGATTCTTGTAATTAACAGTAGCAATTTGTTCTGATCACCTGTTTAGGAAAACAGCGTCATTCATCAGTGTATATATGTTGACGCAGATTATACCCACAATAGTAGTGTATGTATATTGACGCAGAATATACCTAGAAATGCCATTATAATTACTTATATCTTCCTTAACACAGAATATCTTCCAAGCTTCCGATTTTGAAGACTTTCTAGTAAACTCCAAAACTTGGATAGCAGCAGCCCAAGAAACTTTCCTAACTTGGACACTGCTTGGACCGTCAGTGATTGCAATATCAAGCCGAACATCTGAAAAATGTGAAGGAAAAACAGTTTTGCGGAGAGATGCTATACTTGTCGTTCTACTTACACTTTTTGGATTATCATTAGCAGCCCTCTTTGGGTATGCTTGTGTCCAAATTCTAGAAAATAATAAATACAAATATTTTCCAGGCTCATACGGTAAGAACACCGCTTAATTTTTCTAGAAAAATTTTATAAATGTTGCTTTGATTGCAGAACACATCGATACCTACGTGTTCTTGTTTTCCTTGCAAGCTCCATCAGCACCGAGTCACCTGTCCATACCTCTCAAATGGACTCCACACTATTCAAGTGTCCTAGGAGAGACCTACCGTCGCCAGCAAATATCTTCAAATCGCGAAAGTGGATACCAAGCACTAAGGCTCGTCACGGAGTTATTTCCAGCAACGGCAGCTGTTGCAACACAGGAGTACATCTCATCTGTGTGGAGCGTTATAACATATTTAATGTTCCTTATGTTTGGATTGGCGCAGCTATGTGCCATGTGGAAGCCCATATCGAGTGCCTTGGGAAATTCTACAAGTTCTGTGCTGCTCAGCTGTGTGACTGGTCTTCTACTGGGAATTCCATTTGCCACTGAGATGGGACTGTCCATAATTCACTACCTTGATTTGATCATTGGAGGATCCTGGTGGATTTTAATACTGTGGACTGCCCAAATTTTGGCTATTTTTCTTATACGTGGCAGACCATATAATGGAGATGATTTGGTTAATGATCTTCATATGACTGGATCAATGTCTGCCTTTTTGGCGCTTTCTTGGAACGTCCTTCTTCCGATAGGATTGATCGCTTTAGCCATTGTACAGTATAAAATTTCCTTGTCCAACCAATTCTTCCATTGGAAAGGTGCTGCTTACTTTCATTTATTAACGAGAAAAATTGGCGGTTTAGTCCAAATTGGATTTTTGCTGCTGGTACCTCTAATAGCTTTCGTACAGATTTATAGATACCTAGCGAGTGGATCGCCTGATATTTTGGATGTGAGTATTAACTATAGCCTATAACTCTTTTACAAATATGTAATAGTAATTAAAAGAAAATTCTTGATTTCTATTATTTTTCAATTTCATCGGCAAATGTACTTGTTCCTGTCGATAAGATCAAGGGTTCAATTCATTTATTTTCAAAAATTGCAAACGTCTTTCAGTATGGGTTTGATATATTCCAAAGAAATTTTTAGGAGCACGTCCCAAAAATATATATGTATTTTATTAATTATTAATTTTATTAATTATTATTTTTACAATGTTTCGTTAATATCTGTAGAATTTCAAATTTAATCTATTCCAATAATTTTATTTCGAATTCATGATCTATGATTGGTTTTGAAAGGGTATCCATATGGAGTACTTTTCCTCCTCTTTTAATTTTTGTCAACATTAATGGTAATAAGTAATATAATCGTACAAGTAAATGGATAATAACGCAAAGCATATATAAAGAATATTGTAGAAATTTGGCGCAGCAATAAACTAAAGCTAGATTCGACATAACATTTAAAAGATATTATATATAATAATAATATCTTATATATTTCATATTTAAAAATCAATTATGTATTTTAAAAATAAATATAATCGATAAACAACTTAAAAAATGCATATGAATGAGCTGATACTTAGTTATTTAGTAATATGAAAAATACTTTACCTCAATTCATTTCAAAGTAAATAATTTCATTAACATTACTAATTTTTAACGGCTCAATTGTATTTTGAAATTTTAAAGATTTTATTTTTGTTCTGAAATTTGTGAAATCTTACACTATTTATAATAATTTATTTAATTTTTGTTTGTTTCTGACTTAAAGTCGCAGGTCTTTCAATATCCTTCTATTCAGTACATGAAACGTTTATTGCAAATTTTCAATGTTGAATTACTTTACATTTTTATTATTCAAATCACACAACTTTCGAAAATCCAATTGATCTTCGATACTTCGAAGATGAACAGCTCTAGTAAATAATACATGGAATTATAACAAACATGTTTTCTTGGTTTTTTTTTTCTTTACTTTAGAGAATACAACTTTTGTACCGACCAACGCAGACACCTCCACCGCACCGGAGGAGTCAGACAAACAATGAAAGACCAACTCCTCCCCAAGTGCCTCCTGGTGCCCAGCTATCGAATCTGGAATCGCAACCTGTTCAAGATGATGCCCCGCCCAAATATACTCCACCGCCTTCCTACACGACTGCAACAGGAGCTCGGCTTGCAAAATTGTTGAGGCAAAGCATTCGAAGGAGTGTAAGACGGTAAAAGTTTTAAGAAAGCTTCAAAAATTTGTGTAAACTCATTAAACCTATTACAGATTTTTAGGTGAGCCTAGTCGACCTCGACCGTCCATACCAACCCCTGCTGGACAAAATGCAAGGGCAATTCGTGATTCTAGTTTGCCGCCAGAATATTCAACAGTCCTATCTAACCCATCAGGCAATGAAGCTGATCTAAATATGGAAATTGGTCCGAGACCTTTATACAACAGCAGTACACAACGGACGCAGTCAATGGAGAGGAGGCCAGCTTCAGCTGTGGAGCCAAGGCAACGTAACACAACTACGTTTACCGCTTTCGATGTTGCGCAAATATTGCGAACGTCTCATCGACACGAGAGGAGCGTTTCGGCCATAGCAACCCGCATGGACAGTGTCCTCAGGACCTCCTCAATTCGAGGAAAAAATTCTCGATCCGCCGAAAATCTTGTTCTGAATGCAGCTCCCCTTGGCGAAAGTAATGCGATCGTACTTAACAATGAACCGTCTACTGGCGAAAATACATCTGTGATCTAAGTGAAGCATGATGGCATCAACGTCCTCCTAAGCGCTGCTAAGCGCGCAATATTTATTAAATTATTTTAGTTTAGAGCTCTTAACTCCCTTGAAGGGATCTTTACCGTCCGTACTTCGAATTAAATATTTTAGTGTTTCTTTTTCTTTGTTTTTTTTTGTATATAGCTTTGTAGCATGCAATCGTTTTATGTCTTATTTAGGATGCGTAGAAAAAAGTAATATTATCAATGCAAATTGTTGTTTTCTTTAAACTTGCTCTTTGGCACAGACGCATTTTAAACAGGGTCGTCTTACTAAAATTTACTCTACTATAGAAATAATCCGAAGATACTGCTTTACTTTACTAAAATCACTTAACAAATTTCCTCTGATAGCCCCAGTACCAAAATTTACACTAAACGACGAAGTAAAGAATAAATTTTGAAATTTCTTTTTGGATGTATTTCTTTACTCATTCATTAAAAGTAATAAAACAGGTGGAATGCGGAATATTTGGTAAGAAATAAAAAAAAAGAAACGATTCAGAACGAATAACATTTTGAATTTCATCATAAATATAGTAAAATTAATTGACTCCAAGATAATTTTTATAGTATTGTGGTTATACCGTTAATCGAATAGTGCGAGCTGTTGTGCGTCGACTAATTGCGTTTTATACCTATCTGGATATTTCTTATTAGTGAACTAACAAACCTTAAGCTCTATATAATCCTGGTCATTATAATTCGGTCGCATCCAATAAAATAAAGTGAACTAAATTGAAGTCATAACTAATAATAAAGGGGGTTCATAAAAACATACTTTTTTACTAAATTGTCTAATCTCGATCCTTTTCGATTTCGGAGGTTCTAGTAAATCATTTTAAGTCCTGCCTTGTGGATAGACGATTTGGGACAAATCTGTACAATCGATGAGCTGCGGCAGCTGTGACCATCGTACGATAGGTGATAGTAGTCAGCATAGCGAAGAGAGAATTTCAGATACCGTCCTCTAGACTAAGCGACTTTTGTAGAAATTACACAATTTGAGACGAGATACGAAATCATAGCAACTTTCTCTTCAAACCAATTCGTCTTTAAGGACGTCGAGGAATATCTTGAAAGGTTTTACAGCGAGTCGGGAAGAATGGTAGCGACATATCTGAAAGAGTTTGAAGCGATTGATGTAGTTTACGGCTAAGAAGACGTGCAGAAATATCTCTATTGTAGGCGATTACTGTGAGGTGCGATGAAGTTGTCCATCGAGACAGCGGAAAGCATGATTAGCTGGAGAACCCTGATGGCCTTGTTAGAGAAGGAATTTGATCGACCGCCTACTACCTTAGACGTCCATAGAGCCGAAGAGCTCAAATTAATCTTTCCTGAAATACTACCCAAATGCAAAATAGTTCGGCTACCGCGGATTTTTACAGAGAGTTCATATTAAAAAATATTTTATTAGTAATAAACTCATTGTAGGATTAATAACGATTAACAATTATGAAAATTCAATATAATTCTCAATTAAACATAACAAAATTATACTTCTTAGGTTAACAAAATAGTAAAGGAAACAAAACATAACTCTTCAAGCATAATAGTTCGGCTGATCAAAAATCGAAGCAAAAAATTTTCAGATAAGAAGGGAGTTACAATTTTATTTATATAAATATTAGATATTATCAATACATATAACAATATTTCCGTTAACATATGTTAAATTTTGTTTAAAACGAGTAATATTTACAATGGTAGTGGTTTGCTCAACAACCGAATTCAAAACTAGCATGATGCAGACTTAACTGATACAGTTCATTTACATGTGTGAAATGTACGTTCAGATTTATATGCATAAGAATTCAATATAGCATGCATGTATATATTGTTACATATGTTATCTAGGGCTCAAACTTCATATGCATTTTAGCAACATACGGTAAACGAAATTAATTTAAAGCCAATGCCTAATCTTCATTCCGAATTAAAATATTTTGAAAACCAAAAATGAGAAAACATATTGACACCCTGTGGCAGCTGGGCACCTTTGGTTTACTCTTGTTTGGAAGTGTTTTAGTGGTTCATTTACTTATTGGTACTGAGATAGGTTGCATTAATTGTAATCTCCCACTCATTAGTACTATTTATCGCGAAATTAGTTTATAGCCAGTAAGTTGTTTTCCTATTTTGAAGAAGAATATCCGAAAAAATAATTTATGCTTTTATCATAAAATAATCACGTGTGTTTTTTTTTCTAAAAGTGTGCATTTTCTTTAATGGACATAATTCTTTTAGTAATGGGTCGAAAACAATATTTAAGCGAAGCTGAGAGAGGTGCTGTTTCAGCTTATAAGGGCTTTTTAACAGGCAAATTGCTCTAAAAATGGATAGATCCCGTACTGTTATAAACAATTTGGGCAAAGAATACGGAACTAAAAAGGTAAAAGACGCACCGAAAAAAATAACTACAGATAAAAATTGCAAATTTTAAACAAGGCCAGAAATCAAAAACTGTGTGCATCGAAAATAAAAGCAAAATTAGAGTTGCCAGTAAACACATAAAGAGTTCAACAAATACTAAAGTCAAACTCGACATTAGTATACACCAGAAGGCTAAAGAAACCTCCCTTGAACACCGAGCATAAGGCGGCCAGGCTGAGTTTAGCGAAAAACTGCATGTCCTGGCCTGCAAAAGTGGCAGACAATTCTTTTCAGCGATGAAAAGAAATTTAATTTGGACGGGCCTGATGGTTGCCAATACTATTGGCATGACATTCGGGATGCCAAGGAAGTTAAAATGAGCCGCAATTCTGGAGGTGGGACTGTTATGATTTGGGAAGCGTTTGAATAGTTCTTTTGATGTGGGTTTCTCCTAATATGACTGCGGAAATTTACGTAGATTTACCCCAAATGGTTTTCGATGAACATGTTGGGCAAGTTACGGGCTCAAATTTTAGTTTTCAGCATGATAATGTAGCTGTTCATACGGCTAAAGCTGTGAAATAATATTTACAAGCTGTAAATACGTGGCTTTATCTTTATTTCGTTGTTTAATTTTAATAAAGTGTATAATTTGAAGAATAATTTATATACATATTATAAAAGATATTAAAACTATGTGTTGATTTGTTAAATTAAGTGGAGTAAGTAATTTTATATATATGAAAAAGTTTTCCAATATTGCCTTTATAGCCTAACCAGACTTTAGTTAAATTCGTTCACTGTATAAGTTCTTAATAAAATGTGGGAGTTTATATGTACTACAATTTGACGCATGTCCCTAGAGACAAGTGTAAAAAAATTTCAGTGAACCAACCTAGTGGTGAATTTGCATTTTGGATATGAAAACAATTAGGTATTTTGGATATGAAAATAATTAGAAACACATATTTAGAAAAAATACTAAAACTGAAGCAAAATATAAAATTTGTCGGCATCTTCAATGTTTTTTTTGTTAGGGTTTTTTTTTACTTCACTGCACCGCCTTCATATTTAATATCCTAATTAAAAAAACTCAATACCAGGATTCTGAAAAAAATACCTATTTGATGTTTTTTCTCTTCTAACAATGACAATGAGGCGCGAAAATAATTAAAAACAATATTTCGATGTTAATTTTAGTTAAATATTTCTTAAAAAATTTTTTCAAATATATGTAGTACTATCATAAAAATCGTCAACTTAATTAGAGATAGAGGCTTTTTGGACTTGTCGATTTGACGTGATATAAAAAAAAATGCAATTATTTTTCTTTTTTGTTTTATTTAAAATGCTGTTTACATTTCACAGTTATATATAAAAAATTGAAACATTTAAAATGCAAATTAAATAAACAATTGCCTATCTCGATACATCTTAAGTTTCTGTCTGGAAAATTTTATTATATAGAACATTTGTATAAATAGTAAAAAGCTTATAAAATGGTTTACTTAACAAATACCGTCTTACAAATACCTTTGTTCTTACAAGCAGTCCAAGTTTAATTTATCTATACATTTAGTAGGTCTTCTTTCTTGAATAATTTGAGTATTTTTACAACTATTTAAATATATTCAATTTAAATTTAGACAGCTTATGCAAATTAATCACCCATGTTTTGCATTTCGCTTTTGAACCAATTTGAAGGTTAAAAAATGATTAGGTTTCCCAACGTTCGATTGAAATATAAAATTATTCATCATCTAAGGTTGGAAGATCTATTTCGAGAACAATAATAATTCGATTATTTTAAAACTGAGAATTAATGCTGACGCTTCACAGCTACATTTTGAAAAATTGCAAAACTGAAAAATCGATTTTAGTTTCATTTCGATCAAACATATTTTGAACATGGGTGATTTGGTTAAATATTGCTTTTCTTTAGAATTTTATTCGATCATTTATACATCTTAAAAATTTAATGAGAAATTTTTTCATTTTCCATTACAATAATACTTTTGGTTTCCCACTTCAATTTTACAATTCAAAAACGCTCATAGTATCTAGTCAATATAGGTTTTAGATTATTACCCCCTGAAAGTCATATATTAGAAATACATAGCTCACTACACTTAACAGATTAAAATATTAATATTGTCACAATTGAGCATGAATTCCAAATGCCGCTTAAATAGATCTATTATTAAAAGGCCAGACCACTCCAGGATTTATTAAAAATCGATTTTTTCATAGATTAATCTTAACACATTGTTGTCGGGACACGTAAAACTACGTTTTTCGCAAACTGTGAGTAGAGCGCGGGTCACGTAGTTCTACGTTTTTTATAGATGGGGTGGTAGAATGAGGGAAATAAAGCTATACGGGTTACTAATGTTTGTTGTTGGCCTTTCTCATACTTAGTACATATTACAAAGTACAAAAACACAAAACAATAGATTAGATAGATTCTTGGTAAAACCAAAATAATAACGGTAAATTGTGTTTATCAGTAAACATCATACGAGCAAATTTACAAAACATAATTCTTATTTTAGTTTTCGCTAAGTGTCCTAATCGATGGGACTTAGACCGCGATATATAGTACGCTATTTATTTATATATGTATATATACTCTATATACCGCTAAAATGGAATACAGTGATAACGTAAACGACCAAGAAATATTTGCAGACAATTTGTCAGATTATTCGTCGGATGACGATATTCATAGTGAGAGAGAGGATGTGAGCGACGATGAAGACGTTGTGGGATTTCGAAGATTCACCTTTCGAACTATTTCGTCTGATTCTGAATCAAGTTCTGACGAACATGAAGAAGAATGGTCATCGACTGATAATCCTCCAGTTCTGGAGGAGTTTTTAGGTCACCCTGGGATAAATGTTGATACTGTTCCCGAATCCATAACCGATGCGGTGAACTTGTTTATTGGAGATGACTTGTTCGCATATTTTGTAGAGGAATCGAATAGGTATTATTACCAAAATATAAATAAGTTCAAGATATCTAAAAAATCAGTGAAATGGAAGGACATCACGATGTCTGAAATGAAGAAATTCTTGGGACTAATTATTTTCATGGGGCAAGTTAGAAAAGATAGAAGAGACGAGTACTGGACCACAAATCCGTGTACAGAAACACCATTCTTTGCAAAAACAATGTCTAGAGATAGATTTAGACAAATATGGAAGGCGTGGCATTTCAACAATAACGAGAATACTACCGGTGCATCTGACAGATTGACCAAAGTCAGGCCCATAATTTATTATTTTCATCCAAAATTTATAAAAATATACAAACCTAAACAGCAAGTCTCCATAGATGAAGGCATCATACCTTGGAGAGGGCGGTTATTTTTTAGAGTCTATAATGCCGGAAAACTCATAAGATATGGCATACTGGTGAGAATGTTATGTGACAGCGAAACAGGATATATTTGTAATATGGAAATTTATTGTGCTCAGGGGATACGGCTGATAGAGACAATAAATATACTTGTATCTCCATATACAGATGTCAACCACCATTTATATATGGATAACTACTATAATAGTCTTGATAACACTATAGCTCTTTTGCAAAAAAAAATTAGATTATGTGGAACCATCAGAAAAAATAGAGGTTTACCGAAGTGTCTACAAAATACAAATCTCAAAAAAGGACAGACAATATTTCGCCGTAAAGGGGATGTTTTACTTCAAATCTGACAATCAAAGAAACAAGTTAGCCTTATTTCATCTATACATTCGGCGGAAATGAAAGAGAGTCACAATATTGACAGAAAAACTCATCAAAAAATAACTAAACCAAATGCATTGATTGATTATAACAAATTCATGAAAGGTGTCGACCGTGCCGATCAGTATTTGTCTTACTATTCAATACTGCGAAAGACTACGAAATGGACAAAACGAGTAACCATGTACATGATAAATTGTGCATTGTTCAATTCCTTTGTTGTTTATAACTCAACAAAAAGCAACAAAGTAAAATATAAGAAATTTTTACATGACATAGCTTTGCATTGGGTTACTGACTCAATACCAACCGAAGATAACATTCAAGAGGCAGGACCATCTACTTCCGGGAAAAGGGCGCCTAAAGAAGATCCACCAGGAAGATTGTCGATGAATATGAAGAAACACGTTATAGAAAAAATTGTTGGAGCCGGAAAGAAAAAATATGCGCAAAGACAATGTCGTGTGTGTGCGTCTCAAAAAGTGCGAAGTGAAACTTGTTTTATGTGTAAATTTTGCAACGTACCTCTTCATAGAGGTAAATGTTTTGAGCGCTATCACACCTTGCAACATTATTAGTCTTTATTATTTAATTATTTGTTGATTAAAATTTTCTTTTTATTTTTTTTCTTTTTTCTGGTAAACAACTTTATATTCGATACTCAGCTATACAGAAAGTGCCTTTTTTTTATTATAACGATGAAAAATACATTCTAAGATAAGAAAATAAAAGTTTAATAAAAAAATTCAAAGACTTTTTAAATTTATACTGATTTCTTTGTAACCATAAAATTCACGCACATCTTTCAAAAAATTGCCCGCTCCAGCCATAATGCACCGGTACAAAACGCCCGACCACAATGTGTTAAGGTGTGAGAAATGAACCATGCAAAGAATGAACCGTCCAAACTTTAATATAATATTCAGAATTCCTTTATGGATTGTGTAGAATATTCAAAATATTAAAACAAAAACGAAAGAGTAGGTATGTATCACAGGCTGATATGAGAGATTAGCTCAGAGTTCTCGGAGTCGCTAGCTAACAGTTAGGTCACACTAAAGTAGTGGCAAAGCCAAAACCAGAACGGTCAAGCAGTCTAGCTCGAGCACTCACCACGGTAGAGGAGAACAAATTTATATTCACGTGGAATGAAATACATATATTCTATTATTAAGTCCAAAGTGTGCATTCTTTTTAATCCCGTCCATTTCATCAATCGCAAACACTACATGGCGACGAGGATTAAAGTGTATAAAATTTAGTGATATGGATTCACGTAATTAGACTACGGTGCACAAATAATGCAGGCACATGCAACTCGGCAAAAAGGTAATCTGGAAAAATCTGCTAATTGGAAGCGCGATCAACAGATAAAAATAAAGCAAAGGATTCCGTATTTCGGAAATTTAAGTGCCGGTGAAAAAATTTTATACTGATGTGAATGGGAATTGCTAAAAAGCCCAATTTGGAAGTAAACAAACCACGTGGACGACCTCCTAGAACAAGAACTGTGACAATATATCAAAATATGGATTATCTACAGAAATCTAGTGCTAGACGGAAACATCGCTGAGCAATGGAAGGAATTTAAACAAAATTTCGATTTTTTCTACACTGCCGCAGAACTAAACAAAAAGAGTGAAGAAGTTCAAGCAGCTACGTTCATGAATGCCATTAGTAAAGAAGCAGTCAAGTTATTTAACAGCTTTAATCGTGAAGACGATAAAAAGAAGAAATACACCGAAATTGTGAAGGTTTTTGAAAAGTTTTGTGAGCCGAAGACGAACGAAGTATATGCATGTTTTCTTTGTCACAACCGGAATCAAGGACTACAAGAACCCTTCGACAATTGGCTCATGGATCTGAAGAAATTAATCCAAGACCTATAGAATTGCAACAATGTGACGAATAACATACAATTCGCATTATATTTGGTATTAATTTATTTTTTGAGAATCTATGGATAACCATATTATATTTTAAAAGAATTTTTGAGTGTTTGTTTCTGACAATCAATCGAAATTCTGACCACCAGTAATCCTCTTATTGGCAGAACAAATTTCGACGTTCTATAAACAACAAATACAATAAAATAAAATGTTCAATAAGTGCAATAAAAATAGATTTGTCAAAAACTTCTATAAATTTCCTTTTTTTTTTGTACTCTGGAGTGACCTGGCCCTTTAAACCCCGTATCTGCTCATTTCAATTTGATAATTTTATACACCAAAAGAAATTTGTTAAACTGCTTATATTGCCGAACTCATAGCATGTTTTCACTTTACGATATGGGATGGTTTAATCGAAACAAAAACCAATTTTATTAACACATTTGTGGGCGTGAAAGCTTAATTTTAATTCTAAACACTCGGAAAAGCGTGTTTAATAGAAATTCTAATATTCAATAAGCGAAACCCTTTTAAATTGCTATTATTTGTTGTTAATTTTAATGTTTTCAAAATTTTTATTTTGTTTTTCATTAATTCGTTCGCTATATCACGTCACATATATATATGTGACAAACGTTTTTGGTCAATTTATGACGATAGTTTTAAAATACGTTGTGTTTTAAACAGAATTGCTAAGATTTAAAACTATAAAATATATAAAGAATGTGAAGCAGTTTAGGAAAAAAAGTTTATCTTACTTTTTTAGAATATTCTAAATATATATCCGTTAAGTTTATTCGAATCCGTGCCATATAATCCGATCAGTTTTGGGCTGTGGTGGGCGTTTTTCCAAGGAGACCCTGGTAGCGAACAGGTTAAGGAAATTTCATTCAAAAAGAGCTTTCTAAGCTACATTCGATGCGAGAAGATTCAAGAACAGCGCTTTAAAACGAAATTTCCTATATAAATCGTCAAAACATTAAAATGTACATGCTTTAATTTCAATTCAATACAAAACGAACCTTCTCCGAAAGCATAGTTCGAAAAATGCGGGCTTTGTAGTCGTATTGAACACTTCAGAAGTGCTCATAAGTAGACAAGTTTGAAAGTCATCTTTCTGTCGATATGCTCATGTTGATTGGATAAAGTGGGTTGACACATATTGAAACTACGCGCATAAATGCGTCGCAAAATTAAACCATGACTACATTATTCACACTAAAATTAAAAATGGCTGCTTAACAATGATAACTTTCTACGTACAGTTGACTAAAAAGCAGTGAAGTTTAGGAAAGCAAAGCGCTTCGTGGTACAAAAGTAGGACCCTTGAGGGGCTTTTTACTGTATATATATAAAATATTTGATCATTAAATTAGAAACACCCCTCATAATTGCGGAATTTCCTAATGTGTCCACATTTTTATTACCAAAACAAGTCTTATGACACTATTTTTTTAGAAATTTGCAATCTCGGTGCAATTTCTAAGAATTTTACCCATTCGAAAAATTTAGTTGCTACTAAATTAACCAGTACTAATTAAAAATGCTCTATTCAACCTTTTCTTAATCAACATATCCGAGAATACATTTCGACGACGGATGGACGAACAACTATGTTACTATACCATTGATGATTGAACTAACATAATTTAAAATTCTAAAGTTATTCAATATTAAACTTTCAAGTTTTTGCAATATTTAAAAATATGCTCACAAACCAAAATTTTCGGGTCATCTTTAGTAACGAGTGCCGGACCTAAGCCCTTACATTTTGTAGAAGAAACATTACGACAAGAGTATTACAAACGTATATCAACGAAAGTTTTTTTCCTTTTTTGAAATCCCTACCCTAAGTACGATGACATTATAGTTTTATGCAAGATGGGGCACTTTACCATTCCTTAAAATTAATAAATAACTTCTTAATTGAGGAAAATATCAATATGCTACCATGGTCCGACAATTCTCCAGATCAGAATCCAATTGAGAATTGCTGGGCATATCTAAAATCCAAGGTGTATAATGTCTCAAATCCAACGGTTTCTATTTTAAAGCAAAATATTAAAAACATTTGGTGCAATAACGAAGATTTCAAAAACATGATTCCTTCATGCATAAAAAGCATGCCATCGCGCATAGAATTAAAGAAAAAGGAGGTGCAACAAAATTTTAAAAAATTTTTTATGAAATATTAATATATAATAATAGAATATAATAAATTTTTGTTAAAAGAACTTAATTTCAATAGTTTATATTTTTTTATTTTACTTAGTATATTACTTAGCACACAAAAATTTCCCATAATTCGTTGATGTTTCTAATTCAATGACCAGATACTCTATGTAATAGAAAGCGCATACACCTATTATGGTTAGCAAATCTAAATCTTGGGCGATTTTATGTGTATTCGTGATACGGTTCCACATTCATTAGTTTAAAACTTTTGCTATATTGTACGTACAATTAGTGAGAAAGTTAAGTGCTCTACTTACTATATTGAAGATATTCGACAGCCACAGAAAAGTTAACCGGCGATTTTTCGTATAATCTTTCTTCATACGAAAGTGTGATGGTTGCATGTCAAGTACAAGAAACGCAACACCAAATGTTTTCCCACCCGCAGTTTAATAAAACTGTAAAACTGGCGGGGCATAATCAGCACGATTCATTTTTAGTTGATTAGTAAAAGGAAAGTGAAATTAACTAGTAACTATTTTATTTATAACCCCAAAGAACAATCTTTAAATATTCCCTTTTTTTGAAATATGCCACGTGAGCACAAATGTACTTGCATTGGAGCCGCTGGATTTTTGTAAAAAGGTCTTACGGACATACGAAAATTCAAGGTAATGGGCTCGACGTAGACGTTTACGGCGGCAACCATCCAAAGCTCTCACAGAAAAGAATCTGCTTCAAACCGTAAAACACGCCGATGGAAATGTAATGGTATGGCCGAGAAGGAAGGCTCAGAGAGTTGGTGAATGGCACTTATTGATACAATAACGGCTGGAGTATCACATGTAAACATTCTGTGCAAATTTCTTACAAAATCAATTGACAATCTTAGTAAATTATGTATTTCAGCAAAACAAAACAACGAAGAATAACAAATAAACATCCCCGATTGGCCAGCACAAAACGCCATCCTTAACCCAATCAACAATTTGTAGTCTATTTTGGACCAATCTACGAATAGTAGGAATGCTCATTGCATAAAATGAAGGAGTGTTGGAGCAAAATGAGCTAAGAAACTACGGTTCTCATGTACGTCACGGTGATTAAACGCGGTTATTAATAACAAGTCTCATATGAATAAACAATCCACAATTTATCCATTTTTTAACAAAATGTCTTTTACAATTAAGCCTTAAATTTTTATATTTTATAGAAATGTTCTTAAAATAATATAGATATTCCCCATAAAGACACGAATAAAAAACAATTCTTATGCACTTAATTTTATCATTGTGTATATTTAAAAGTTTTAACATATCCCAATAGGCAAAAAACCTCTGCATATTGTATATTGGTAAAAAACAAAACAGGATATTTTAAGCACACAATTATTGTCAGTTTTTTGTTGAGTTTTCCATGGGCAACGAAGAATTCCGTTGAAGTTTAAAAAATTACCTCACGCCTGCCAGCAGAATGAAAACTTTTATGAAAAATGGAGTAAAACGGATTCACCTGAGGCTACTTTAATTTTTGTTACTGGACATTCTTCACACCAACTAAAGGTAATAGATATGAATTTTGACATATTTTTAGATTACAGCAGATACGGGGTTTTTTTTTAATTCTTCATATTAGGATTGTGCGTTTACAAATGTTTTATTTCCATTAACTTATAATAAAAATTGTAAAAACAGAGGCGAGTGATATTGGTTCTTTAGAAATAATAATATGTTGCATCGTGCTACAAACAAGATTTATATTCATATAAAAACATCACAGTCAAGAGTAAAGGATTTTTTTTTGCATCATACATTTTTCAAAGCGTGTGTTTGATATGCGTTTTAGTTCTATCTACGGTTTTTAATTAAAAAATATAAAACTTTAAGTATATAACATTGTTGTCTTTATGACTTTCAGGAAGAATAAAAAAGAGAGTAATTGTTTATTAATATTTTAATCCTACGTTCCAAGTGTCTGAGCGATATTGCAAGATTGAGTTGATTTAATACTAGTAATTTTAACAGAATAACTGACACTAAATTATGTATTCGATTATACCATATTCGTGCACTACGGTATGGTTAAGCCTAGTTGATCAGTATGATCTTCAAATTTTCGTATTTCTATATATCATTAAGTACATACCACCGGAATATATAACACAATTACGTTTTAATCGACTTTTAAGAGGTCATATCATAAAAAGGTGCAGAGTGCGTAGTAGATAGCACCTTTTTATTTTCATGCTACCACTTAACAATTTTGTTCAAAAGAAAATCGAGTCACACTTTACATTTTCGAAATCCGTTTATATTTCAAACTTCGGAATTCTTTGAAGGTACTTTCTTATACCAGGATAACTACAGAAAACCATTATAATAATACCGTCATAAGGAGTATTATAGCTTCGAAATTTATGAGACTCCATACATACCAAGCCAATAGCCTAGTTTTTCACGTACAAGCACTCGTACAAACATAAGATTGATCGTGGGTGGACAATTTGGCGTACAAACTTAAAACCGTCCCAAATATTTCTCGCCTTTGATTTTTCCACGGTTTTACTTTGCTTACTACCCGTGAGGATGAATCGCTCCGACATTAGATTTCGGCTAATAAATAACTTTTCCCAAGTCCCCTCATATCAAAATGTTACTCTGGAATTAAAAACAACATTCTTTGTGAGTATAATGGTGTACACAGAGAGTCTGTTACAAAAATTGTAATAAATTTGTATGCCAAAATACCAAAACCTTCTATATTGTGATCCAATACACGCACACATCTACAGGACAAAGTTGCCTGAATCTTCAATCCCATAAATTATATGGCAAACGGTTTGAACATAGGAAAAATTCGTGGTAGCTTCCAAATTAAAGTTCATATCCAACTCAATAGGACAAACGAGCCTCAGATCATTTGCAAAGTATACAACAGGAGAACACTTGGTTCCGACGAACCGAAAAGTTACTGCACTTTCGCCAAAAATTCACTAATATTTTTGACTTGTATGAAGTAAAAGTTGTAACAAGTCATGAATACGGAAACTTCAAATTTTCTGAACCGTGTCCAAAAAATTAGAGGAGAAACTTCAACTTCAGTTTCATCAAGTTATAATCCTCGGTATAATGGAGGTAAACTTAAAAATTAATGCATTATTTTTCTATTTTGAGGTATTTTATATACCTGAAAAGTGTTACAGAAAGTGTAAATTGTGTAAGCAGTACATTTATTAAGGGAATAAGTCAAGAATACGGTGAATAAAAGTTGTAGAAATATGCGGAATAATCGGAATTGCTAAGAAAAAGTGAAATATCCAAATTTGAAAGTTTAATATTTCTCAAACTAAATGAGTCCGACAAAAAATTTTTGCCTATTTGTTCGTTTCAAGAATCATTCTACAAAATTTCGTAAAAATCCGTCAGGTTTTCTTAACTTAAGCCTGAAAGTCCCTGTGGTTTTTATGATTTTAATTGTATAGAATTGAAATGTTCGTAAAGTACAAAAAAAGATAAAGGTTTGATTTAATTTTTCTGGATATTTCACTGTGCGGCCATGCGATTTAGACTTGCATACACCTGCGAACACATGAAAGAGCCCACTGCACGACTCGTAAATATAGGTTTTAGGTAAAAGCGATGGCGAACTCTGCCGGGGAATAAAAATGATAACGATTAGTCAAATGTGTATAATAATCGATTTATATGATTTGATTAATTGAGTAATCATAATATTTTCACTTTTGATTAATCAGTAATTAATCGATTATTTTGATCACATAAATATTCTGTATATTTCGAGGAGGTTTATGCGAGACAAAATCAAAAAATATGTTCATATTTGTAAAATTCCTATTGGCATTTAATTAAATGACGTCTATAGACTTCCTATGCGTGTGCTTGTAAATGCCCACGACATCTGTAGCAGTCCTATACTTCTAGTGTTATACATCGACACTACACTTAATTATGAAATAGAACTTCATTATTAAAAGCTGATTAATGCCATCAACACACTATACTTTATTATGAGGTAGAAATTAAGACCCAATTCATATAGTTTCGTTCAATTTTTAAGGGGGCTCCAATTAGAACAAAACGAATTAAATAACCCGACCAAGCACATGCATTAGAGAATATACACCTATAGTATTAAAATATCTGAAAATTTTTAATTTGTTTTCAGTTTTCAACATGATCTCTCAAGGTGACGTACGTCGATCGATTTTTAGAATTTATTTAGAAAATCCGGAAAAAGGTATTTCAACGATGGCAACGAAACAAGTCGTTCGACAGTACAAAGAACCATTATTAGATGAAGTGAAGACCATACAATTAAGAAGAAGCCAAGAAGTGGAAGGCCGAAAGGAAATGCAAACAAAAATTTAGAAAGAAATCGATAGGTTATACCTGAACGAGATGTTGCCAAAAAATTTAAAACTAACCAAACAACTGTTCATCGAACTAAAGTTGGAAATGAAATAAAGACATTTAAAAAACAAAAGACTCCAAAAAGAAAATCAGCAAAGTACAGCTATAGCTCGACCCAAAGCACTTTATAAACTGTTTAATGAGAAACATTTTTTTTTTGTAATGGATGCCCATCCATATTTTAAATATGCTTTCTCTACTTTGCCTGGACCTCTTTCGCTTCTCAATTGAAACTGAAGAAAAACGTGCACATTTTTACCGAAATGAGCGTCGAAATGGAGAAAAGAGGAATTGGTGTTGGCGCTCAAAAAATAAGGGTCAAATTAAACAATATGACTCAAAAAAACAAGTGCAATGTTTTTATTGTTGTTACTGAAATATTTGAATAATTTTTCCAGACAAGAAAAATGTTTGGGTATGGTTCATCACCATCTGAAAGGCCTTATGATACAGACATCGTTATTGGTGGATATATTGTATAGGGCCAGATTATTATAGCCACATCGAAGAAAACTCAAATTGCGTTTTCCTCGACGTTGCACAACAAATGTGCATGTGGTTTCTAGGTTAACGGTATACACTGTTCTTCTGTTAGTTGTTATTAAAAGCAACAACAAATTGTTGCTTACTTCCTTGCATTGCATTACTCTCATTTCACATTTGGTCTCCAACAATTGAGCGTCGCTTTTAACAACGTGTTCTTGTAAGCTTTTGTGAAATTTGTTCATTAAATTAAATTAGAGCAATTCTCTGCTTTATTCTAGTAATTCTTAGTGACCGGTCATAAGTCACAATTGAATCACAAGAGTACGGTGAGTAATGCTAAAATTTGTGTCACAACGCTCAGGATAAGGGTGTAAATGTAAATAAGTTATTTAATGAGTTCGTTGCTACCGAACCGATTTTTAATAACATTAAAAATTTGCTTAAATATTAATTGTAACAATGTAACAAAAAGTGAACAAACGCTTTAAATTCAAGGATTTAACTTGTTTAACTTCGTGTCATGTTTTTAAATGGGCCTAGTTCCTCAACATATGTAGAACGGGGAGAAATGGCAGAAATAAGTGCCTTTCCGACTTTATAAAAGCAGAATAATTTACTTCCATTATTAAATGCCATATCTTGAATTTTTTTCTAAAAAAAGCAAAAAGTATTCTTTTTATAATGAAATGTAATAAGTTTATCTTGTCTCTATTATGGTTGTCGATTTTCAATCCGGGATACCAACCGATCGCTTCAGGGTCGCTTTGGCCTCATGCTACCACAGTCGCCGTGATCCTGAGGATCGAAATAGGACCGGTTAAGAGGCTATGAGTAAAGTATAAGCGGAAGCAAATTTTGAAATAATATACTGAATAAAGTTATATTGTTCTTTTATTAACTTTTTTATAAATGTCCTCATTGTGCTTCTGCTTTGAGAAGTCCGTATCCCGGCAGTCACACTAGCAGACAGCATCAGGCATATGAGCCAAAGACTTCCACAAGGAGGGCCCACATGCTGCATGAAAATCTGGCCCGCAACTCACCGTCATTCATTCAGCGGATACGAGAATTTGCATTTCATATGTTTAAATATATACGCGTTTTGAGGGGAAATATAGCGCTAGTGGCAAAAGTAGTAGTATACTTTGTGTAAGACACGAAGCAAACAGACTTACACCTTGAATTTGTGTAGATAGTACTAATAAAAGCCAATTTAAATTAAAAAAAAAATTTTAAATACTCATAATCTAATTAAATCATAGATAGATCCTCTATATTTCGTGTTACTGCACCGTTACTCAGTGAGTTCCGTGCTACTTCCCTCCTTCAGTATTGTTTATTAAAAGCGTATTTCTCTTTCTACGGACACCCTGGCTTTTACAACGCACATGTTCAGGACTTTTATACATACAGCATTTCTTAAGATTTTATATTCAAAGGCTGAAATAAAACTTCAAATTTTGTCCGGATAGGTAGATGTAACCCTTTAAATAAAAATTTGAAGCTCCCGTATTTGCAAGCAATAGTGGTCTAATAAAATTTGTGAAATTGTTTAAACATCAATTCTAGCGCTGTGTTCACAGTTAAACAAAAACCTTGAAAATATATCAAAAAAAAAATTGCAACATCGCTCAAATCACGTCGTTTGTCATTTTTCAATTAGCTCCGAACAAGTATATTATACACATATTCCTTATGAATAAAAATTAACTAATTCGATATGCAAACTTTGTACAAATGAAATAAACTAAGCAAAATTAATAACTAAATGAACTATTCTTAAGCTGCATAATACGATTCCAAACAAAGTTGCGAATAATTGAATTTAGACGGTGTCACACTGATGTCTCTGAATTTAATTTTAAGACAAACTTATTACTCTTTGGATCGACAACCTCTTCGGATATATTGAAGTGCGGCAGTTTGTGTACTGAAACGATAAGCGACACATCATTCTGAATCAGCTGAAATGTGCAATTATTCGAAATAGGTCTTGAAAGTAGTTCATCACAAATCAACGACCACGCTTGCACTGACTTTCTTTCTTTTTCGCTTTGTAAAACCGGCGATTCGATTAAATAGGGTTCAAGAAAAGCTCGAGGAGACAAATCATGTTTCAAACAGTGTGCCAGATGCTTTAATATGCTTTCAAAAGTATGTCTAGGCTGCTGACGGGTCACACGAAGATACTTTTGAAGAGCCCTTGCCATTGAAGGGAAAACAGCCTGTGCTGCTTCTTGCGGATCCAGAGGAATAGCCGGTGCTGGCTCGTTGTGGATACGTTTAATATGAGTAAATGCTTCCTCAGCAGCAGTAATTAACCTCGCTTTACGCTTCTTGACGCGCCTTTCATATTCGTGCTCTTCATAAAATCTTTCGTTGTGGGAAGAGTCTCGACGACGTGCATTTGCGGCTAAAACAGCACGACTTTGACTCTGTTGTTGAGCTGGACTTACTCCGTCCACGTCATAATACTTAAAACTCGAAGCAATTTGTTTCCTCTGAGATTTTGAAACTGGTACGCGTTCCAAATAAGGATTATAAACAGGGAAATCGATGTAATATTTCTGAAGCACCCAAACCGCTGCTCGCTGTATGCTGAATTGCCCCACAGCATAAGACCTGCTTATGCCATCAGGGGAGCGAATTACTTTTATATAGTAGGTGGGTTGTAAATGCCGCAACTCCAATAACACAACAGCAATATAATGAATGAAGAGTAGGGTATCAACGAAATTTGTTGCATATGCAACTAAGGACTTGTAGTCAACAGCTTCTCCGCCCTCTACGACAATTTTTGGTCCATTTGTAACTTGCACAATGTAAAATAGCCAATAGGCAAACGTTGATACGGTCACCAATAATAAAACAGTCGCTCTAAATAGAAAAATTCGCGGCATTGTTGCGATCGGTCGACGTAAAAACAACGCCCACAAACCTAAAGCTAATAAAATCAGCCTTGCTGTAAGTGATACTAACAACCCTTTGCATTCACTACTGCATGCTAAGAGTTGTGTTTTGATGATTGGCGTAAGTTCGGCATGATCAAATGCAGATGGAAAAAAGCCTAACTTCGGCATCATCACCATTGCAATCGGTGAGAAGAATGCAATGAAACCAAGAATGAGAGAAAGAGTCGACTCAACATATCGCTGACAAGCAAAACCTAGTCCTGATTCGGCATCTCGGCTCCACGCGTTGTTTATGTCCTCCATCGATATACTCTGTTCGGATGTATTACCTGTTACGGCTGTCGTGTTCTCACCCCAGTTTTCATCTTGAGGTAAGATCTGTACTTCAATTATTTCCTGACCATCACGACTATCGTCTCCTGAAAAAATTAAAGTTTGTCGATCATTTTTGAATTAACTCCCAAATACTTAATAAAGAAATTTGTGTCTGAAAAGACCGCATTTTTATTTATTTTTTATTTCGCTTAGTACAAGCATATACAAGGTGGCGCAAAATTAATCATTCAATTTTGTTTTTGTATAACTTTTTTACTAAATAAAAAAAATAATTTGAGTGATGGAAATCTTTATCTTTGGACCTTTACATTTTTTTCTGTTAAGTTGAAAAGATGATATCCGTCAAGTGGCTGCCGCCAGTGTTGATACACATTTGTGCCCGTTTTATCGCATTTTCCATGACTTTCCGCAAGATTTCGTTCGCATTCCTGTCGAATATTCTCTTTAAGGGCTGGGATTGTCTGAGGCTTGTTGGCATAAACCCGCGACTTCAAGCCCCAAAGAAATAAGTCTGTGGCGGTTAAATCGGGCGATCTGGCTGCTCATGCCAAATCGCCAAAACGGGAGATTACGCAACCAGGAAACACTTCCTTCGCAATATTCATTGTGGCCCGTGCTATGTGTGCGGTTCACCGTCTGGTTGAAATCACATGTTCAGCTATGAAGGAGTTGGATGTCGCCAAAGAAAGGAGAAGATTGTATTGACGTTGATCGAGATAAGATTTTATGCAAGAGAAAAAGAGCTGATTAAAGCCAATGGAGCAAATAGATTTAATTGATGTGAGACTTTATCAAATGCTTTGCTCAAACGCTCATCATCGTTTTCAAAAACACACAACGTTCTGGAGAAGAAATCGGAGAGGTTGATGATAGTTGATCTGCCTTTAAGGAATCTGTGCTGGGAAGGAGAAAATATGGATTTGCAGTGAAAGAACACGCAATCATAAACGATTCTTTCAAAGAGTTTGGGTGTAAAGGTCAGTTTGGCTATAGGTCCGGAATTGTCACTTTTACAGCTCTTTTTATGTATAGCGATAATGAAAGAGTATTTCCGCTTAGAAGGGTAGATTCGTTGATTGAGAGAGTCGAAAGCGGGAAGCGGTCGAATCAAATATTGTGCTCACTTTTTTAGGACGGTGTTCCTGAGGACCAGGACTGTGATCACTAGTCAGTGCATTGATGGAGACAGCAGCCATATAGGGGTCAATATGAATATAAGCAAGGAAGGTCTGAGTACAGGGATGCATGAAATGAAGCATAATTTTACCGAGGTTGACAAGAAATATATTGGGCAAAGCAAGCGAATATTTCGGTATAAAAACGTCAAGGACATCGATGATAGAAAGCTGAGAGTTAGTAGTGATGGAGTTAAGAGAAGTTTGACTTAGTAAGTGATTTCATTTGCCGAAGTCATTCCGACGGAAATTGAAATAATAAGGGGTCACATAGTTAGTATGGAGAAGAAGGGGCTCAAGAGAGAAAGAAAAAGTGGAGGGTGATATAGGTCGAGAGTGTAGAGAAGATGACTACTAATAGAGACTATTGAGTTAACGGGATCAGATGAAAAGACCAGGTCAAGGTCTGTTGAGGTTGTCGGTTATGACACTGATCTTACAGAGACCAGAGTCAGCGAAACGATCAATAAAAAAAGTCTCTTTATCGGAGAAGGTATTCAAAGCGGCACAATGAAATTCATCTTTAGATCGAATCCATTGAAGGCGATTAGAGTCGCCAGAAACAATGACCTCGTCGTTTGGACCAAGAATGTTGAAGAGGGAATCGATCATATCTGTAGCGAGTTTATAGATCTCGAACGGTTGAGAGAGACGAATGTAGACGCACAGTATGAACAACAGCTTACGGGTTAGGGTGATTTTAATGCAAAAGAATTCAGAAATTCTGGAAGACTGTGCAAGTTTGGTGCGCAAGACTCATTTTGGTAGTACAGGGAAAGGCGATTGACGATGCGGGTATGGTCTAAGGTAGGTAGGGCGGAGGAAAGGGGATTACCGGTAGGGTTAGAAACTAAAAATGTTCCTGTGATCATTCCAGCTTTGTTTTTGTAGATGGGAGACGTGCTAGGAGCTGACATAGGCAGTGAAGGTTACAAGACAAGATCGGTTTAAACCTTCTGTGGGGTAATGCCGAATTCGTCATGGTATTAAAAGAAAAACTATCGTAGGGTAACAATTTCAGTAGGGAGTTCTTCTTAACACTAATAAAATAGTTTTAGTTTTTCCATCGATGCAAACAGAGTCCGGTTTGCCGTGGAGGTATGCAAGAAGAAGACGGACATAGATTCTATGGTCACGCAAACAGGATAATATATAACATCCTCTAGATCCAGCATTTTGTATAGTGCCATAATGTTCTGTTTCTTTCTTTATAGGATTTGTCCATAAATCTCTCTTTATTCTTTACTTTCGTAACTGGAATTTTGTAATTTCGCAAGTGTATTAGTCCAATTAGCGAGATTTTTTCGTTGTTGTATTGGTAAACATGTCTGAAGAAAAATATCTGTACTTTTTTGCCAAAACCGCATATTGAGCCTGCTGTCAAAGAAGTTTTTATTTCTTTACAAAACGGATCAAAGAAATTACATTAAACTTTGCTATTAAAATGAAAAAATGCTCAGCAAAGTTTTAGAAACATTAAATACTGCTTTTGCTGAATCTGTTATGAATAAAACTAGGATTTGCAAGTGGTATAAGCGTTTTCAAGGACGGGTAAACGTTGAAAATGAGCGCCCTGGACGCCCCAGCACAGCAACAACTAACGAAAACACAACAAGATAAAGGAAATGATAATGAACGATCGCCGAATCACAGTCAAAGAAGTCGCTGAAAATTTTGACAAATTATATTCGTAGTTGGTTCATGTTACGAACTTTAATTCGATGTTTTTGGTATGAAACGTATACGTATCGTAGGGAAGTTCGTAAAGGGAAGATTCTCTGATCAAAAGGAGGATTTTGAGTGATCAGTTTCTTTAAAGCAAATTTCAAAAGATCTAAGCTTACCAGTTAGTGCGAGAACAATTACGAGGAGAGCTATAGAAGCCGGTTTATTTATTCGAAGGCCTGCAAAAAAGCCGTTTATTTCGAAAAAGAACAAGAACCGTAGATTAAAATTTGCTAAAGATCACTTAGACTGGAATATTCAAAAATGGAAAACTGTTTTGTTCTCTGATAAATCAAAATCTAATTTAAAGTATTCTGATGGAATAACACATGTAAGGACAAAAGGACAGCGATTAAATCCGAAATATTGTTACAGAACGGAAGCACGTCAAAATCATAAACGACACAACAGGCTTACAAGTTAAAAACAACGTTGTAGCAGATTTAAACAATGGCAATGTAGGCGAAAGTAGTAAGAATGCACTCGTCGCCGCAAAGTCTTGTTCCATAACATGGCCAAATTGTTGCGATTCCAAAACTTCACCCAACAAGATAGATCGCGGACGTTAAAGTACAGAGAAATGAATATTGCGAGTAATACTAGTAGCGAAAAACTCGATGATAAGAATTATGAATCGTGGAGAATTCAAACTCGAAGCGTTTTGATATATATAATAATTTATGGGCCTACGCGAGTGATACGGAAATTTGTCCTACAATAAGAGAGTACCAACAAAAATGGAAGGCTAAGGATGCGAAGGCCTGGTCTTAATTTTATTGAGTTTAAAAGTCAACTAACTTATGTAAAAAAAGCCGAGAAATCCAATAAAGAATGGAACATTTTAGAAGCCATACATTCCTTCAAAGGGCCTGGAAAGAAAAATATGTTGTACAAGCAACTCTTTGTAATGAAGAAAGATATTGAACGGTCGATGACAGAGCATCTAAGAATATTCCAGAATAACGTAAACGGAATAAAGGAAAAAGGAGTTTCACTAACAAAATAGCTCCTATCCATCATGCTATTAAATACGCTGCCAAATGAGTATAAGAATTTTCTTCTTACCATAGAGACACACACAGACATACGCACTATCAACCGTCCAACAAAAATCAATGTTTGGAGATGTTTTTCGGAACACGGTTTTGGACGACAAGAAGATGGCCAAAATTTTGCAGTGTGGTCTCCTAAAATCAGTGAAAAAAATGTTTGGACTCAACTCTGATGATTGAATCTTACAAGAAGATAACGATCCCAAACATCGGAGTTAACAACAAGGTTCGACTGGCCATCCCAATTCCCAGACGCCAATCCAAATGTGAATATGTAGGGCATAATGAAGAGCCAACTCGTTAGAAGGCCTGTGTACAATCGTAAGCAGCTAACACAGATGATTCGGAAGATATGGCGTTCAATGTCGACTGAATATGCAAAAACTCCAAGCCATTCTCGAAAGCGGCGGGGACAATTTATTAATTGGTTGCGTCGTAATATTTTCAGTGTACTTGTATGTAAAAAAATTAGAAATAATATTTGCTCTGTAAGTAAAAAAAAATGCGGTTCCTTTCTTGTTGAACAGACAAGTACAGGTATTGTTTTTTGTAAAACTGACGTTCAAATTCTAAAACGCCGCGCGAATAAATTCGCGGGTACAATAGTTTCAATAATGCAAAGTTGTTCAGACATTTTTTAAGTACCGTTGACATTATACCCCAACAATCATAAACAAATAGACCAAAGTTGGTTGCAAGCTGAAAGTAAAGTAAATAACAATATATTATTGAACTTCAAAAAATTTTCCCAACTGTTAAGAAAAAAGAAAACTTAACATATTATTCAAATAAACCATTTAATTAATACATTTAGTACGGACACCAAAGTGGAATGGACATTGGAACCAATTGGAAAATGGCGAGTCCAATATGACTTAGGTTTTATAAAAAAATGCACATGAAATTAAAATGAAGGGTTTTCTGTCGCCGATTTTGTATTTAAAACGAAAATTAGCAAATATAACATCGTCACCAAAATAAATTTCTCATGGTTAAAAATAATTGAGCTAATATATTGGAATTAAGACTTGTGGACTTCTATCGCAAATAAGCAATAATATAACGATACAACAGCAAATGCAAAAAAATGTGAATCTTCTTGATTTATTTAACATTACTACGAGAGATTTGACGCCCAAGAAAACGGAACGAGATGCGGAGATTTTGGTTGGTTCGTCACTGCATTGAAGAACAGATCTTAGGTTCCACACGAAAGAATTATTTGTAGCCCCACCATATCAAGCATCAATATAACGAATTCCCATTTCGTGGTCACATATCTACCGAACATTTTAAAAATTAATATTAAACCACCAAAAATGAAAAAAAGTACCTCCCTTTCTGATTGTAAAATATAAGCCTCTTACAAACTGGTAGCTAGTATAATATTAATATCTGTACCATTTGCACGTACAATGTCTCGGAAATGATGTATTTTCGAAAAAGTAATTTTTCATTTTTTGCTTCTCTCAGTTCATTGAAATAAAGCCCACTTTGGACTTATTTTTCCTTCCGAAATACTTAGAACTCTACTTGATACCTTCGAGATAACTGAAGCCATTCAAAGAAAAAAATCTGGGCATGTGCTTTTCTGCTAGCGAAAAAATTGTATAGTATCTAATTAAACCAATCACCTCTTTTCATCATTTCTTTCGCAATATTGAAGAGTTTCTTAAACCTGATCGATTTAATAATTTAGATATGCTATTTTCCATTAAACTGAAGCATTACTTTGATAATTGGTAATCCTAGAGGGTCACTTTTGTCTCTTATTTACTTCCGAAACTCCGAAAGTAGAATCACAATCACTATCGTTTAAAAATAGCGCAACACTATCAACTTTTTGACAAATCCAATCGTTAACTGACAATTTAAATTTCAACTTAAATGATGGATCAATTGGGTGAGTGAACCTATCGATCACTCTTTTTTCTACATCCGAATAGCTCATTCAGCATTCATACTAAATTAGTATATGAAAATTAAATCGAATCCTGAGACATACACATCTTTGTAGTTAGAGTTTAAAACGCTGTAAGAAAAAAGCATATGTGACGAGAATATTCTATTCTTTTTTTTGTTAATATATAGGAAGCAATACAAATTGTTTTTTTTTTCATATTCCATTCTTCCATGCTAGAAAATGCTTTAGAAGCCGTCCTCAAACGGAAAAACCTCACAAATGATAGACATGCTTCCCCTACTTAATTCGTGAGGATTAAATAAAGCGTTTTTCTTTTAATCCTTTAATTATTATTCCAATGGGCTTATTAAACAATAAGGATAAAATGGAAAAATTTCTGCAAAATTAGCGCACCAGTTGATCAGAAACGAATTTTTCGCAGAGCAGAACATCTGGAAAAGTGAGCCTCGAGTTGATGTGTAGTTCATAAATGGACTTGATTTCTTTGGCTGTAAATTTACAAAAGTGTAGAACTGAAACGGTGAGGACCCCATTGGACTTCCCCGATCTGGTTGAACGAACCGCTGCTTTAATTGCCATAAACCAACCACAGAAATCACACGAATGGCAAATCGTGCAGAACCTACCTGTTAAATTGACACTTGTCTGGAACGGTGCCATATCGGAACGTTTGTTCCCCTTTGAGTGGGTGCTCCTGTGGGAATGTCGGGTTCGATCTCTGTGATGATGACTGCCTATGGTCCCTCCACCACTTATATTTACACCTCCACCGCCTGTGCTAGCTGTTGCGCTGTTGTTGTTATGACTCCGAGAACGCCTCGATCTTCCACTGTGCTCCGATTTTACCGATTCGGTTTCCATATCAAATACACAAAAATCAAATAAACTAAACGTAAGTAATCAGCAGAGTCCGTAGTCGGCATTCCTTCTCACTGCATTCTATCGGTTCAATATTTGGCAGCAGCAGGTAAAATCGATAAACCTTCAAGGTACCGAAAAAAAAAATGGGTTTGCAATAGTTCTTCTTAGGCAATTGCACGTGAAATTCGAAAATTGTTCACGACATTTTAGAATATTCCTCTAACTAAGGTTCTACTTATTAAATCGCTTTAATTTGACCGGCTCTAACATTCACTTTTCCCATTAAAACTCGCAAAAACAAAGCACTCCCAAACTAAAGCAGCCATTTTCAGAGTTCATTGCATTCTTGTTTGAATTTACAGTTCTTATACCAAAACAATTAGTTCTTTAGTAACTCATATATTGGCAGCAGTTGTGGTTAGTGGACAGGATAACATCTGATTGCTATATATCATGGACACCAACTCGGCTCTCAAACTGGTCAAAAAAGTTTAATTTATTTAACTACTGACGTATAATTTAATAGAATTCCTTTGAATATAAGAGCTAATGTCACTGATGAATTATAAAAACTTAAAACGCTGACATATAAGAATGGACGATTCAAATTTCCGTCCGACATTGTTCACGCTTTCACAGATTTCACGCATAGAGTTCAGATATAGAGAGTATAGCTCTGTTTATTTCTTGCTTATTAAGCAAGATAGCCACTTTCAAAAGGCGGCATATTTAAAATTGTATTTTTTTTTTAAATGTACCCTGCACACTTAAATCAAATTCCTTTAAACATAAATAATTTAGTAGTACATAGACATTTTTTTCGGAATAAAACTGTGTTCATTACCAGTAAACCGACAAAATGTTGCTTTCTGGGAATGCGTATCATTAAACAAAAGTTTGAAACAGTGAAAATTGGTAAGTAGAGCTTTCATGAATTTTTGCTATAATCCTCAATTAAGTTAAGTTATAAAAAATCAGATAAACAAATAAATTCGCTACATACCGTCTCCTAGGTTTTTTTAATTCTTGTCATTTGTATCGAGAAGAAGAATGTAAGAAGAATCTGCAGTATGGGATACTAAAAGACCAACTCCCATCATTTAATAATAAAATTTCTGCCGAAAACTTAAGAAATTTTATGGAAATCAAATATATTTTTATTATTTTTTTTTCATTACAATGTTTTCATTTCTTTTAAATAAGTTAAGATACAAAACGAATTATTTAATACTTTTGAATGTAATTTCTTCATGTGCTTCTATAAATAAAATTGAAAAATACTTCAAAGTGCATTTGACAAAACTTCAAACCGTTCAAGATGTGAAGGAAAGACAAAAATTGTTACCATTTTAACATAGGCATTATGTATGCGGTCAATTATCTATTTCTACATTTTAATGGTCCAATTTTCACTGCCAAAATTTTCTAAATTAGAAATTAATACTTTACCAACCGGATCCCTAATAATAGCAAAGATAGACCGATTGGCAAAGATTGCTGGTTGAACTCTTTAAAGTTATCACCTCAAGTAGTGTCTAATCTTTAGGTCACAAATTTCTCTTAGTCTAAACAATTAGTCAGTGATAAAAAAATTGTTATAAAGGTTCATTTCATTCAAGGTCACTTGACACTTGGCACTGGATATGATTTTTAAAAAAAACGGAGGAAATCGAAAATACGGTCTTTCAAAGTGTATTTTCATACAGACAGACTAACTCAATGACATTAAAACCTATACGGTACTTCCCGTTAAATTAGAATCTTGAAATTTGACACAAATAAAGAAAAAACTCTCAAAAATCGTTATTATTTTTAAAGGTAAAATAAATGTTTACCCGTTATGAATTTATTGAAGCACTTAGAGTTTCCCGTTTTAGACCTGTTCCATACCAAAGATCATGGATTACTAGATGGGACACTCGTGACGTAGTCCCTTATCTTTTTTCGACCTTGGTCCCCTTAATCCACCGACCTTGCAGATTTTGCTAAAAGTGGATAGTAATAAAGGGCTCACGCGTGAGAGAAAGACAAAAATTTAGGGGGAGGCGACGCGAAAAATAAAATCACGTTTCACCACCCAAAGCAGCGCACACATTCGAATACGTTTGGCCCGCCTTTAAAAATGCACAGTGAAAAAATGTAAGCAGCCCGCATCCGTATATATGCTCTGAGTGTGCTACCTGCCTGTTCCCCATTCTCAATTCAGGATTTCCCTATGCTGGAACATTGCCTAGGGACGGCACTAACACCATACATGCAGAGGCACACAGCGAGCCCGACAGATTGGCCCGCCTTTAAAAATGCGTGATAAAAAAACGCTTATTGCCTACACTGTAAGTGCTGTAGATGAGAATTTTTGGCTGCCTATTCTTATCTCTTTCGTTATTATTGGAATTTAGATAAGGCATAGGAAGCAGTAGTTCTTTGCTACTTTCTCTAATGGAAAAATTTACCCCAGGCAGTTTTAGAAGTTGCATATGGGTTAGAGCTTTAAGCTTGCATAGAGAGTGTCCCATCTAGTAATTCATGATCTTTGGTTCCATACGTTCAAGTATTTTAGACTACGTCCATATTATTTACCTCATACAAAATGGCTATATCGAAAGAGTGCACTTTTCGTTCCCTCTTGCTCACACTATTAACGAATTTTGAGCAGTCAGTTGTGAATTTGAATTATTGTCAAATGCGTTTTAAAGCATTTTCAATTTTAATATGTATAAGCACATGAAGTAATTACGCCTAAAGTTATTATATATTCCGTTTTGCATCTTAAGTTCTTTAAAAGAAATGCAAACATGTAATTACCCCAAATTTGAGGCACATCTGATATTCATACTATTTCTTAAATTTTCGGCAGAAATTTTGTTATTTGATTGACAAAAAAAAATATATCTGATGAACGCTTTAAATTAAGGTAGGATCAGAAAATAAGGTTAGATCCCGGTATTAATTTTTGTTCACATTTTGAAGTGATCAAAATTTTTTCTGAATAGTCAAAATCTATGCTAATTAGATACTTCATAAGATTTAACCGAGTCTTCGATTTTAATTGATAAATGTTGGGTTAAATTGTTACTGTCTGAGAGTGAAAGAGAAAAAACAAAAATTACATTGTCCGCTTTATAAGAAATCAACTACGTGAACGTTCCATTGTATTATAATTCATTGATTTCAGCCGGCAAATGCTGTGGTCTATTTCTACATGCTACAGTACTATGTGTTATATGGCAGTGAAGGTCAGTGACATGGGTGCATTAAACAAATGCTATTGGAGAGTTGCTTGTTCCCAATCCCAGTCGTTTAGTAATCCAAAGGAGTTTGGAGGGATTGATTAGTATAGTTTGTCTCTGTTAACCTGTTATACAGTTGTTGTTTTTTTATCAGACGATGACCATTATTTTGTTTTGTTTTACTTTTCTGCTGATATTTTGCGTTATTTAAATAATTATTTTGATCATTGTGCGAGAAATATCAAGTTATCAGTTCCTGGCAATTTGCTAGACTATTTCGGGAATCCCCCAACAAAATAAAGTGACGTGGCCCAAACCTTTCGTAATCACAGATTGTGTTCACATTTCTCAAAAAATAATTGATTGTGATCAGAATGGTGGAGCCGATGGACCTGATGGAACAGGTTAGTACAAGTAAAATTGTACTAGTCTAGTTGTAACTTTTTATATTCAGGATGTGCAGATGCTGCAAGCCCGGGATTACCAGGAGGAAATCCTGGAGAGAGCCTTAAAGCAGAATGTTATCATTTATTTGCCGACTGGAGCGGGCAAAACCTTCATTGCGGTGATGGCTATAAAGCGAATGTCCAAGGATATTGGAAAGTAAGTTCATTCTCATTCTCCAGAATCTGGACGTCTGGGAATTTATTGACCAACTGTAAACCTTTGAACTTCTTCAGCTAACCAGTTATTCGATGAGTTTAGTCAACAATTTTTTCCTTTTTTTTTTTTTTATCTTTAATATTGCAGTTGAACCTGGATAAGCAAAAGTTTTCTAAAAGAAATTTCTCATTTAGATACAGATAGATAGAGATAAAGAGATATGAGAACAGGATGAGGTAAATCGGGAAATATATTAAATATTCAAGATCACGTGCAATGGTTCATGCAACCATAATGAGCTAGTAAGAAATCAAAACATTTATTCCAAAAATTAAGTATTGTATATATAAATATATGCCTGTTAGAATTTGATGAAAAATACCATATTAAAAAAATTGTGCTTTTCTAGTTACTAGTTATCGATTGACCAAGTTATATTATGTGATACTATTAGTTCCAATTTTTTAATACTGCATTCTTATATAAATTCGTCCATTATTGAGCTCAATTATGTTTCGATATATTTCTGGGATGTATCGGACCATTTATGTTATAGTATAGATTTTCTATTTAATTTGTTTTGCTCTGAAGTCATGCCCATATCGAATTTAGCGAATTTAGCAATAATAAATCTGTAAACATCCGATAGATTTCATTGTAAATATTTATGGTAATACGGCTTGAGTTCAAAAATATAAACAAAATTTCTTTATTTAGCTTCTTATTCCCCATGCTCTTTTATTCCAATGAATTGATAATAAAAATAAAGTCATTGTTAGAGAAAACTAACATAAAAATGTTTACAAAACGTGAATAAGATAAATTGAAACTCAATTATATCAATAAGTATGTTTATGACTCTTTGCTAGAAGTGTTCTTTGGGCGTTCAGTGTTTTGGTAAGCATTCACAGCTCGCTCTCAGACAAAAAAATTTAGAATGAAAGAGAAATGCAGAACACATGAGGTCCAATTGGTGAAACTTACCAATTGTTTTGTTTGTTACAATTATATTCCAATTCATAACCTTTTTCTAGTCGTATGCTCGTGGAAGAAAAGAAAAGCAGTTAGGAATTTCTATATATTTCCGTATTTGAAACCCATGTCTGTGCGGCTTCCTATTTATTCGAAATATTTTATAAATGCCTATATTAGAAAATTATAAGGTGCTTTTTTTTAATGAAATTTAATTTAGTTCATTTAATAAATTTTTATTTTAAATGGTCGCACTTCTTGTAACTTTTTGTACATATCGCTCCCAACTATAACGATTAAAAATAGTCCGCCAATTCTGAGGAATAATTACCACCAGATGTCAACCAAATTGTTTTCAGTTGTAATCACCTCTTACAGAAGCTTAACAATAACCAACATATGTCTGCGGAATTTTATGCTGCAACTTTTAGTTTATTTTGGTATTTACGTAAAATATGAAGGTTAGACAAAGGCAGAAACAATGATTTTTATGCCTAACTCCGTCGCACATGAATTTCCAGCTAATTTCTGTGCGGGAAATTTTTATGAAATGTTTTGCCTTAAGAGTCAAAGTTGCAAATACTAATTATAGTTATAGAACGTTTTTTTGCAGTCTTTCTGCTTAGGCCGCGTGAGGCGTATACGAACCACACTTTTAATATGAATACAATTAAATTTACTTGCTTTTAACGTACGCCTTACAATTTTTCAATAGTATAAAACCACAATTTACAAAAAAATGTCCCACGCTATAATGAACGCAGTGTGCATTACATTAGGATGATATTTGACTCTACAATAAATTTTTAAAATTTTGTTCGCATTTTAATGAAAATTCCAAGCAGCCTGAGCGGAAAGTTCAGCGGGGTTGTATACGCCCACGGAATTCAAATATAAAATTTATTTTAATAATATCTTATCGTAATTATTTTTTAGAACTAATGCTTAAACATTTATGTATAGGTCTCTAAAGGAAGGTGGCAAAAGGACAGTGTTCGTTACCAATACTGTAGCTTTGGCAAAACAGCAGTGCACTGTGCTGCAAAAGCAGACAAACTTCAAGTGTAATGTCTATACCGGCGACAGAAATGTCGACTATTGGGGGCGCGATAGATGGGACGTAGAATTTGAAAATACCCAGGTATTCAAATTATGAGCAAATACTTTTTTCCAACTTCCTTAATTCCAGGTTATCGTTGCAACGTGTCAAATTATTGTGGATATCGTAACTTCTGGCATTATAAAATTAAGCGATTTCAACTTGATTATATTCGATGAATGTCATAATGGTACTAATAATCATCCAATGCATAATCTTATGGGCCATTTTCGCTACATACCCGAAAAAGATCATCCAAGAGTTATTGGGTTGACGGGTATATTAATGAAGTCGCCTAGTTTAAATACAGTCGTTCAAGAGCTTACGAATCTTGAGGCGACTTTTCGCTCTGTAATTGTGACGGTTTCCAATTTGGAAAAGTTTAAAAACGTTTTGGTGTAATTTAAGGTGTAACATTTAGATGGATTTTATGATTTATCAATATTTTGCAGATATTCTACTAAACCAAATGAAGTTATAATACCGTACTCAAATATGAACTATGTGAAAAGTAGCATTTACGAAAAAATTATAATTTTGATCGAAAAAACTAAAGAAGTGGCTCTAAATTGGAAAGGAGACGAAACTGATTTCAAAAAAACAAAAGCTCTTAATGACAGGGCTGAATCGGATCCCGTTAAGACAGCTGTAAACCGATTAAATGATTTTATATATCAAGCAAACGATTTGGGACTCTACGGTGCATCGATTGCTGTAATGACTTTAATAATATCTTTGGAATTAAGAAAGCGATCAGCAAAAACCTCAAATATGCGGAATTTGTTTCGAGTGTGCATTTCAACAGCTGATAGAATTAGACACTTATTCGTTCAACAACTTTACGATGATGATGATGAAGAGGAAAAAGAAGTTGATGTGATTCTTTCAAATTCGTCACCAAAAGTGCAGAAGCTGCTTCTCTTCATAAAGAAACAATTTAGTGGCAAGAATCCAAATGACATATCATGCTTAATTTTTGTCAAACGACGTACTAGTGCTAAAAATCTGTATCACATCATCAAACGCTTTACTAAGGCTTCTGAAAATCTTCCTCTTAAACCGACCTTCATGGTTGGTAGAAATACATCTCTAACGGAACCTATAACGGCAATCCTTACAGATAAATGGAGTGAAACAGTAAGTATTACAAACACATCGTATTGTAACTAAGTCATGTCTATATATGAACTATTTTTTGTAACTGTTAGAATTTTTTTCAGTCTGCATTATTCTACGAATTAACATATATGCATTACATGCAAATTATTGTATGTCAAGTTTTATTAGAGTGAATACAGCCAAAACTATTTTTCATACATACTTTTAATCCTCCTAGGGTAATATTGGAAAAGGCGTTTCATTATTTGTCTTGCCCGGGCTACCTATTATTTGAAGTACTTCTGGTAGTTCTCAAGTATTTCAGATAATATTGTAAGATGCGAAAATATGATCGTTTGTTAGGTTAGGTGGGCTATACACGATTACATCTTTTTGCGTAGCTTTTTATGAGTGGTTGGAGGTTTTCTGTGCGCACACAAAATTTCGTTTTGCTCATTTCCCATGTGCATGAGATGAAAAGAAAGGAGTCATGTGCGTATGCACATTTATTGCACACAATTTACAGAATCGTGCGTGCGTTATAAATTTCAAACTTTAAAATAAATAAATAAATGAAATAAAATCAGGCGCAGTTAAAATCATTGCACAAAAGTGCCTGCAGCAGCTGGCTGAAATTTTAAACGAACAGTTGCTACATATATTAATGCAGGCAAAATAATTGAATAAGTAACTGTAACTTTGAACAAATTCCAAGAATTCTGAGCAGAATAGTATAACAAAACGAAGTAATTTTGAAATACATACAAATTACGGAGAAATACTATGGAAATTACTTTCTTTTTACACCTATACTGATGTTTCTCTCAATTAAGCCACCTCCACTTCGTTACGTTCATGTTCTAAGATCCCAAAGTGCTACATAATAAGCAGTCTTAACAATCCCGGGAGCAGGCAACAATTAATGGGATAAATATATTTGCGCCTTGATTAAATCTATCTGCTGTTGCGTTAAATATATTAGCATATGATTTAAGTAAATGTATTTTCGAATAAGTCAAATACAGTAGAAAGAAAGGAATTACAATATCTGCTACACAGCTAATACAATTCAAATTAAATTGCGCACACAGGGAACTGGGGGAATAAAAACTTTTATAATTGTATAAAAACTATTAAATGTTTATAATACTAATGAAACTGAAAAAAATTAATTTTGCAGGCCATTAACGAATTTAAAAGAGGGGATTCAAATTTATTAGTTGCTTCAAGTGTGCTCGAGGAAGGTATCGACGTTCAAAGTTGCAACTACGTCATAAGATTCGATACTATAGAGACTTTTCGTAGTTATATACAAACAAAAGGAAGAGCTCGAAGTAAAGAGAGTACATTTGCTATGATGGTAGAACTGAACGATCATCAAAAAGCTATTAAAAAGATCACAGAATATCGACAAATTGAGGAAGAATTACGAAAGTTTCTAATTGAGAAGGCAATTGATAGGAAGAAGCCCCTAGACGAAGATATATTAAAACAATTCCCAGTAAATGTGCCACCATTCAGAACATCAAAAGGAGCAACACTTGAAGCACATGCAGCGTTGAATTTGCTTAATCGATATTGTATGTCACTTCCAGGAGACTGTTTTACAATGTTTAGGCCTAAATGGGAGAAAGTTGAATATGTCCAAACGTATTTTACGAACATAGTAGCGAAAGTTTCGTTACCTCCACAATCGACAATTAAAGAACCTATATCGGTTAGTGTTTATTTCTCAATTTAGGCACACAAATTGATTTTTAATTGAATTACAGAGTATTCCAATGCGAAATGTTTATCTTGCCAAGACACATGCTGCCTTTACGGCGTGCGTACAGCTGTATCACAATGGTGAATTAAATGATAATCTTCTACCTGTAACGCCAAAAATTAGCAATCAAATTACGGATAATTTGTACTTTCAGCATTGGCAGGAATTTCCGGAAGGTAAGTTAAGTTAAACGTAATAAACAAGAGGCTCGGAGGAAATTGAATTATTGTAGTTTTGGTAATGTGAATAAGGATGCTCATAGATAGGTAACCTTCGTTATTTTTGGGAAAAGATTATATTTGTTATATTTAAAAATTTGTACCATACCACAAATATGGTTGATTTTACCTCCATCTTATAATTTTCGGTTATAATAGCGCTCACAACTGATTTTAATATTTATTTCTTACGCGTTAATAAAAACAAGAATGGAACATTTGATCATTGCTTTCAAAACACATTATATCAAAAATGAGAAACGAAGATGAAAAATAGAATACAACACCTTCAATTAAATTTAAACCTTTGAGAATGAACGTAAAAGCACATTATTTCGAATATACAATGTCTAGCAAAACTGAAAAAAAAATCTCATAAGATTTTTGACATAGACAAATATATTTTAAGATAGCGAAAGAAGTGTGACCAACATTTTCTGATGCCTCCACCATAGAAATTAGGGCTCGTAATGCCGAGCATGCGTCGACAAGTCTTTAACCGGAGGCATCGGCTCGGCTCGGCACTCGGCAGTTCGATTTCTAGTCTCTAGTCTAGTAAAAAAAGCAAAGAAGGGAGCAATTTTCTCAGACAAATAAATATTTAAACAATTTGTTATTTATCGAGATTTAAAAGAGGAAGAAATATTGTATTTTGGGTTTTGCTTTTGAAATAATTTATTTAATTTTAGATTTTTAAGTTAATGTAGTACCTATATTTCGAAGTAGCAGGGGAGTAATTTTTCGCACTAAAACAAATATTCGGGAAAAGTAATGAATTGATGAGGAATTCGACATTCGAATATTGTATGTATTGTAAATACATATTTTATTTAATTAATACACAATTTTTATTTGGGCCAAATCTAGACTCTGAGGAAGCAATCGGCAAACAATAATAAAAGAAAAACGAACGTTCTACGCCAACCTAATAAGTAAATATTCTTAAATATAATTTCATTAAATACACTTTCTTTATTTTATTATTCTTCTCAAAAAGCAATTTTTGACACAAACGGCGAAATATTGCGAACTAAATTTTTTGGGTTTCTTTTTGCAAATATTTAATTACCTAAATAAAAGAATTTCAGTTGGAATAGCGCCAAAAAGTGGGCTTCAATGCCTCATTTAGACCAAGTTTTATATCTCAGATTGGATTTATATTAATATGAAAAAAATGTATGCTTACTGTTTTATTATTTTAAATTTGGGGTGAATATTACAACCCCTTTCAGCAATGGTAGTGAACTTAGCACTTTCCGAGACACAATATTTTCTGAGCTGATAATTTTTGCTTTAAATCCTTGCACAATTGGAACAACTAGTGACAACAATTTTTAAAAATACGGATTTGCAGTTTACAAATTTCAAAATGTGATTTTAAATACTGCAAAACCAACAAAATACCTAAGGGATAAATCCTCAATTAAAGCATTTTCTTTAATGATTCGGAACTCTGCAAATTCGGAATCATCGGAATATCGGAATATCTTCTTCTAATCGCGAATTATCAGAACTTGGAATATTATTTTGATTTTTATGATCAGGATGATTTTCGTGGACATTATGTTAGTAATAATATTGTTAAAATTATTAACAGTAGGATTGAGTTTAAATCCACCACGACTTCTTATCGAAGAAAACATTTTCGATCGGACCTTGATTTACTTTATATGTAAGAAAATATTTTTTTTTCAGGGTATTTTTTAAATAAATAATTTGATAATTCTTAAACGGTTATAAAAACCTTTTACCCAAAATGGCTTATTTTGCTCTTCAAATGACAAATCTTCGAGGTACGGAATATTTTGTTCCAAGAATATACGCACAACATTATCGCTTTTTAAGACACTTTTATATAAATTTTTGTTAAAAGGATCTTTTGAGTTTGAACAGTCAAACAAATTATTCAAAAATTATGCAGTGGATAATGCTCCGGAGCTAAATTCTTTCATCTCATAGGACGTATTAATAGCAGCGCTGATGATATGACTATGAATATCTGCACAGCATATTGGATTTTCATTTGTTACCAACTGTTTGGTCTAATGTGTTTAAGTGTCAATTTATGAGACATTCTGTTGCATTTTTTCTGCACCATACAGTTCTTCTAAACACTTCCAAGTTACCATGCCACCATCAAATTTTAAATTTTTTTTAAACAACATTTTGCTAGCATTTTTAATAAGGTGACAAGGGTCAGAAATTTCATATATATTTTTTGGAATTATAATAAAAAAACGGCTTTTCTGGAGTTGGCTTTAAGCAGCTTCTGTTATTTGAACCTTGATCACAAGTTACTCTTTTTACACGCAAACAACACTTTGACAATAATATATATTTTCCTTTATTATCTTTGTTAGCAATAGTCTGTTTATTGGTTTCTCGGATATAAAATAGCTTATTATATATTTCCAATTTGAAAAGAGACCTTTATCATAAACAATATCACATATTTATCAAATCTATTGCTTCTTGTATTTCCACAATTGACATAGCCTTCATCATACAAAGCATCATAATATTAAATTTTTCTTACTGATATCTCATCAAACACCAAAGAAGGGTCCTTCTTGTCTTCCTCCTATCTGTCTGTCCTACCTGTCTAATTTAACAAAATTCGGTTGCAAGCCAGGAGACACCATATTAATGCAAGATAATAGCCCCATGCAAAAGCGTATGTCAAAATAAATGGAGTAAAAGATCTTCTTTAAATAGTTTTGGCAGTCCATTCCCTGAAAAATCCGCTAAATTTGGCACCACTTGCGGGAAAGTTAATGGTCCTGTTAAATGATTGCAGATGATACCAGCCCAAACATTTACACTGAATTTATACTGAAATGTTATCGCCCTTGTCCGGGTTAGTATCCGATCAGATATGCAGGTTGTGAAAGTTTGTGATACCATTCTTAATGAAGTGCGATTCGTCCGTCCATAGAATTCGGTCTAGAAACGACCTGTTCTCTATATTATATTCCTTCCAGTAGTCTTTTTCCTGAGATATGTTGATATGAATGCAACCTTTCTTGATGAATAACCCTCCAAACTTTAACTAAAGACCCTCCTAATCGTCTTGTGAGACGTCTCGTACTCGTTCAGGGTTTTGCCTGATAAAGCTGACTATTTGCTCTCAGTCTCTCTTTCGTTACCATCTACTGCCCCAAATATAAATTATATGGGCGTATTCCTTAAAAGTGAATTCCGTAATATTTTAATTATGTAAGCTTAGAACTCCCGTAGTTATCGCTTAGTTTTTCCAACTATGGGCGATGTTCTTTCTGACTGACTTTTATAGCAAAATTTTAAGATAAACTAATTACGACAATAAATTAAATTTCATTAACCTTTTTATTATTACTTTTATGCAGCAATAATTAAAACTAATTATCTGTGCATGCTAAACAAATATTTCTGATAATTTTTGAAGAAATTTTGTTTTTTTACGATTTTTGCAATTTCAAGGCAGTAATATAATAAGATACGGTGTTCTAGGGAACAGATTTTTCAGACTTTATTTTACCTGGAAAGGACATTAGAATAGTAGGTTTTTAGTTGATGTCGTTACGTTGAGTAAAACAAAAGATAAAAATAAAATAATCTTGTGCATACCACGAAAAATTCGAATTCGCAGTGATTTTGAGGCCGCCTAACATCCTTTCCCCTACTTTTCTGAAATTTTCACATGGGTACTTCATTAAAATTAGGAATATTACTAAAATCTATGGATTTGTTATGGAATCTAGTCCGAAATTCATTTTGGTACCACAGTTCACATCTGAAGGGTTTTTATTTTTATTGTAAGTGTCAAATATATGTATAAGTATATTAGAATTTTTTGTGAGGACATTCAAGCTGAAAACCTTATATTAATTGCTTATTCATGGTATAAATTATTATCTACCTAAACCAACCTCAATTTTAAGTTATTTGGTAGTAAATCAACAACGCTATTCCAATATACAGTAAGTCAAATAACCCAATAACCAAGCCACCCATAAGCATCGTCTTATACAAAAGGTATGTTATTAATACAATTAAATGAATTTCAAAAGGTGTGTTATTTTATTAATTAAATGAATTTTTTTTCTTTTATTTATTATGGGGTTTGATAGCTTACGTACGTACTTACGCTTATGTAATGTAGTATGTGACTTATTTGGTTTGGATATGCTGATTTTTTCACCGGCTTTCACCGCCGTTTCGAACGTAGTCTAGCACGGCCTCTTTATGGTTATTTTTGCTGTACTTTGTTTATGTTACCTGTCCTTGGTTTTACAGCGCTTTGGATTTTGTAGGGTTGCACAATTGGGCTGAAAGTTATGTAATTGTGGGTTCTTAATAGGCTGTTTTAGAATTCTGTCACTACTGAGATCTTGAAAAGTGTATTTCGGCGCATTAGTATAGGGATTCATAACCTACGAGTTTAGGTATTAGTAGGTTTCCGGGTTTCCCGTCTAATATGTTTGAGTTTAATGGACTTTTGAGTTAATAGACGATACGGATAATATTCATATACATATTTATTTGATTTTGCATTTTTTCCTTTTTTTTTATAAATTAACATGTGCTGGCCTTATTTTTTTAGAATTCAGAGGTCCAATTTACTATAGGGTATGATGGTTTGGTTTCCAGGTCAATTATTTTCTTTCTTTGGGGACTGTGTAAAGCTATGTAATGCAACAGAGCAGAAAAATGTTATCAGTTTTGCACTTCACTATATTTTCTCATGATATTACTTTGAATTATGGAAAATTTGTTCATGTTAGATCTGACATCTTGGATTTTCAAATGTAAATTCGAAATTAGCGACCTCAAAATACAACTGATACTAACATTCACTTTTAATTTCCTAAAATTTTGATCGCGATTTGGTTCCCCACCATCTTAAATTTCCAAATTTTGATGTAGATTCAAAAAGTGTTCCCAAATTATTCTTGTACTAATTTTCATTAACATGTTCGCTACCAGTGTCGCATATATGCGAAATTTCATTTCTTGTAGATAAGCCCGCCGCCGTAATTGACGTACAATGTGTTTACCTTGATAGAACAAAAGATAAAAATAAAATAGTAATGTGCATGCCATGAAAAATTGGAATTCACGACTCACGCTGTAACTCCTCAACAGTTCTCAACACCCCCACCTCTTGGCATATAATTTTTTGTTTGGCTAGATCAAATCTTTAATTATATTTATTTTTTTATATGATATATGAAATCCTCTGTATAGTAGCTTGTAGTAGCTAGTAGTATTTGTAATGTATTCCTTTGATAGATTTATACATTCCAAAAAATCAAACTTTTTTCTTAAAAAACTGTCATGGTGAAAAATCCTTAAAACATTTTTGTTGCTGGATTTTGTTAATTATTGCACTCTGGTGTTCTTCTAAATACAATCATAAAATTCCCCTTTTTCTTTACAGATAATCCTAAACAGGCTGGAACCAAAAAAAATAAACGTATATATGACATGGTTTACCCATCAGAACTTTCATCAGCTATGCCCGAGGTTGGAAAGGACTTTTTCTTGTATGCTATTACTATTCAGCCGGATTTTGTAGTAGACGAAGAAAATGAACATACAAAGAAACTTCTCCAAATGCCGGCACAATATGCAATCGCTACAAAGAAACCTTTACCGAAATTGGCAGCGATGCCATTATTCATGACTCAAGGAAAGATAAAAGCCCAAATAGCACATACCCCAAAATTAGCAAAAATTGGTACTAGTGAAGAGCTGAACAAATTAACAAAATTTCACGTTATGTTATTCCGGGATATATTGCAGTCATGGAAAAACTATTTGGCCATAAACACACGGAATGAAGAGAACTCGTTCCTCATTGTTCCTACAACTAATGGCGTCGATATTGATTGGAATTTAATTGAGAGGTTTCAAAATATGACTAGAGCCCGTGAAGTGTCTGAGGTTCAGCGAAGTCGTTTGAAATACGAACCAGAAAATTATGAGAATAGCGTAATTAGCACATGGTACAGCTCCGATAACCAAGTAAGATATGCAGTTCTTCAATGTCGTTGTGATCTAACTCCTCTTAGTCCCTTTCCAAACGATGTCTTTCCAACATTTGCTACATACTTTAAGGACAAATACAAAGTGTCTGTTATGAAAAATGATCAGTTCTTGATCCAAGCACAGCCGTTTACTTCACGGATGAACTTTATTATCCCTGGAGGTGGAGAACACGGAAAAAAGAAGAAAGCAAAAAAGATGCTTGACATATTATTAATTCCCGAATTATGTCATAATTTCAAATATCCCGCTGATATGTGGTTAAAGGCACTACTTTTGCCAACTATTTTGCATAGAGTGCACTACATGCTTTTGGCTGAAAAAATAAGAACTGATTTCAATGCGTTTTTGAATCTAAATTTTCCTAACTATTCACCTGCGGATTTGATTGTAGACACGACCCTTAAACGGTTAGATAACACGAAAATTTTGAAGGATGTACAAGCTCCACTTTTTCCAGATCCAAAAGATACTAAACCGAAACCAATGAAAGAAGTTAAATCGTTTCTGGACCAGAATATGTACCACTGGAAAGAATATGAAGAGCCATGCCAAGTAGATAGCCTTATGGATCAAATATATAAAATAGAACTTGATTACTATCATCAGTTCATTACTAATAAGATGAATGATTTGTCTATTGAGAATGATCTGTCTTGGCCTACTATAACATTAAATGAAAATCGTCCAGCCATCTGTGATGTGTCCTCTGAAGAGAAATTTCATATTAAGATTTTGGACATTTCCGCCAAAACCATGCAAAGTCCTGAGCAATGGGAAATTTTAAGTGCCATTACAGCAGCTTCTGCTAATGATGTATTTGATAGTGAGCGTATGGAGTTGCTGGGAGATTCATTCCTTAAGTTCAGCATTTCTTTATTTTTGCTCCATAAGCATCCCACATGGAATGAGGGAATCTTGACTGAAGTGAAAGGACGGTTTATCAGTAATCGCAACTTGTTATACCATTCCATAAAACTAAAATTGCCCGGAATATTGAATGTGAGCTCATTTAAACCTAGAGACGATTGGCAACCGCCAATAATTGCAGTTCCAAATAATGTGAAGACCATTTTAATCCGGGAAGACGTTAATCCCCGAGTGCTCTTTGAACTTAAGATGGATTCAGAAGAAATTGAAAGTGGAGTTTGCAAACTGCAAACTTTAACTGATTTCCAAACATATTTCAGAGTTGAAGATAGTCTTCATACACTCGAAAGTGAAATGCATGCTTTGATTGGACGTTCCGTTGTCTCAGATAAAGCTTGTGCAGATAGCATGGAGGCTCTTTTGGGTGTATGCGTCCAAAGTTATGGGATCCACAAAACATTTCCCATTCTGAATTTCATGGGAATTATTAATTCGAATGAAAAACTCGAACATTTCCTCGATTTAGATATGGGAAATCCACGATTGAGGCCGTCCGTTACTGATACAGATATTAATCAACTTTTGATCAACTGCGATGAATTGGAAACAAATATTGGCTACAAATTTCGTGATCGTGCCTATCTCTTGCAAGCTTTGACTCATCCGTCTTATCCAACTAATCAATTGACTGGTTGTTATCAGCAGTTGGAATTTATCGGCGATGCTATCCTAGATTTTTTAATATCCTGTTACATTTTTGAAAGATGCCGAGACATGGGACCCGGCGAATTGACAGACCTTCGATCAGCACTTGTGAACAACGTTACTTTGGCATGCCTTTCTGTGCGCTATAAGTTTCACAATTTTATGCTATCACTAAACGCTTCTCTATTGCAAGCTATAACAAAATTCGCAGATTTTCAGAAATCACAGAAATTCAAAGTAACCGATCAATGTCGCATTCTCCTCTCTGAGGATGGTAAAGTACCAGCAATGGCTGATATGATTGAAGTACCAAAGGCACTTGGCGATATTTTTGAAGCCATTATAGGTGCCATCTTTTTGGATTCAAAGAATGATTTAAAAAAAACATGGACAGTTATATACGGCCTTATGTCCCAGGAGATTCAAGAGTTTATGGAACATGTTCCTAAGCAGGTTGTTAGAATGCTTGAAGAATACAATGGGGCTTCGCCGTCTTGGTCGGATCCGGTCGTAGATGATGACGTTGTTATGGTAACATGCACGTTCACTTGCCGGAATGAAATTAGGGAAGCTGATGGATATGGTCCCAACGGTGCAGCCGCAAAAGCAGCTGCGGCTAAACTTGCTTTACAATGTTTACAGCAGTCTTAGTGGTAAATTGTTAATGTTGTGTAATATAAATTCATGATTTACGGTACTTTTATTTTGTAATAACTGGTCTCTTTACTAAATTTGATCCGCACATAGCGTCAAAATAATTTGATTGGACTTTTCTATCGTATTATTTTAACCTATTTGAAAGAAAAAATTCCTTGAAGTCGAAGGTTACTGAAATAAATTTATGAGAATTTTAGCAGCAACTTTATTAACACATTGAATACCGTAGGGGTCTCACGTGACCTGTGCTTGAAAGTTCTCTTTCGCCAAATGCATTCCTACATGCAATTTTCTCAATCTACACGGGATATATAGAAAATAAGTAGGAGTCAATATGCCAATTGATTCCTTAATATATCCTTATCAAAATTTCCTTCTATGTTTTAAAAATAAATCATTCCTCCGCAACAACTATAAAGCCCTGTTTTCTTATTGAATAACCCGATATGTGCTCGCTTAAAAGTTTCTACGTCTTTATAAGGACAGTTCGTTCACAAATATTTGAGTATCTGGGTCTCAACCTTGAACTTTGATTTCACAAATTATTGTTGGTCATAAGCCAACCGTCGAGCGGTGTAGTTGAGTTTTTTTCCCGCATTTTATTCATTTGAAAAAGTTCAGTTGTGATTGTTACCCTGCCCGCTCATCAGTCCCAGTTCCATTCAAATTGCAATTATCTTTTCGGCTTTTGTTTGCTGTTCCTATAATATTTTTACTTTATTGTGCGATCACCTCGTAATTTTTCTATCGTGCATATCTCACTCGCCTTTGTTGCCATTGCTCGCTGTGCTCACGAAATTAAGCTGATTCGATAGCACTCAATAGGCCATTTTCTGTGGCGTCACCTTGTTTGGATCGCGATATCAGCTATGGTTGCACGTTTTTGTTTAGTGGGCTAATTTGTCTTACTGCTTGTGCCTCCGAATCCACTCTGAGTGCGGAACGCCTGTAAGGTATATAACGGCTCTCCCGCTGGCGATTTTACTGAATGCAATGGGATCTGTATACCATTTTTCTGTTGCTCTTTGCGTGAAGTGCTGCGCTAGGTCACTCTTCGTACTTCCCTTTTAACGTGCAACGCGTGCTTAGATACAAAGCCACCCCATTTTCTACAGGTGACCCATTTAATTTTAATTTATTTAATATAATTTGAATTTTTTTTTTTTGTTATAAAAAAAAACGGCTCAATATTTTTCAATGGTTGAACATTTATTTCAAAGGTTGTTTTGTCATTTATTTACGAAAAACAATTTCGGTCAAATGACCACCACGGCTGACTTGGCAGTAGCCCGTTCGGTCCATCCAATTTTTGAGTACATTTTCGATTGTTTCGGGCCTTATGTCAGCAATAGCAGCTTGAATCTCGTACTTAAGGTTTCGAATTGTTTCTGGATTGTTGGCGTAACATTTACCTTTTACCGCTCCCCAAAGATAATAGTCCAACGGCGTCAAATCGTAGCTTCTTGCCGGCCAAATCACATCACTATTTTTGCTGATTATGCGATTTCCGAAGATAGAACGCAAAATATCGATTGTGGCGTTCGCTGTATGGCACGTAGCGCCGTCCTGTTGAAACCAAATATCATCCAAGTCTTCGGCTTCAATTTCTCCGAAAAACCAATCGGCCAACATTGCGCGGTAGCGCTGGCCATTGACGGTTACGGCGACTCCCTCTTCATTTTGAAAGAAAAATGGGCCGATGATGCCGCCGGATCAAAATCCGCACCAAACTGTCACTCGTTGTGGGTGCATTAGCTTTTCCACAATAACGTGCGGGTTTTCTGTTTCACACAATATCATACTTTAAAAAAGTACTAGAAACTTCGGTGAAATTTATTTTTAAATAAAATTTTATAATAATTATTATAAGACAATTTTTTCTAATAATACCTAAAGTGAATCCTATTCTACAATTTCTAAAAATTTCGTACAAATTAAATTTTTAAGTAAAAAAGTTATTATAATTATTAAAAGACATAATTTTTTTTTCAATATGTAAAGACTAGAACTCTAAAATTTTAAACTGCAGTAGGACACAACTCAGCAGCACGCCCGATGGTGCTCAAGTAACGAGTACCGCGATAATAATGATCCCCATTCCCGAATCTGCCTAACCTTTTATACCTCTAACCTGGTCCAAATTACCATAATTCCTTTGGCGCCTAAACTATGCGCATGCTAGGACATGTTCAATTAAGAAGGTGCCTGTTTCCTATTTGTTCGTTGCACATGCGCGAAGGGCCTTATGGCCATGCACAGGGAACCTATGCTTCCCTTCTTGGAATTGCACAAAATGTGAATTGTACTTGTCAAAAGGGGTTCAGTTATTGTTTTTCCCTTTTAGCACTTAATTACGAACAAAACTCTGTGCCGATCCGTCTAAGTTATTTACTACCATAGACATTCGACGCTATTTGCAGATTATCATAATGCTGCTCGTCCTTACAAACACCTGTGCTGCTGAGAAGATATGCTACAATCTTTAATTTACTTATTCAAGACCAAGCGGGATTTTCCTGGTTTTTCCGTGACCCTTACAAATAATACATAGAATGCATCTTATTATACAATTTCTGAAAGTTTCACAAAAATTGCTTCATAAATAACAAAGTTATGATGATTTTAGAACGCACAAGTTTACCCAAAAACTTGCCTTACAGATTTCTTTGCAGTCCTTAATGTGTTAAAAACATAAATATACCACCGGCTGCCCTGTAGAAGCGACCTCGGCGACTGCTGTGACTGTGACTGCTAGCGCTGAACTGTTATTCTCCATCTCTGCTGATGTACGCGCTCGTTAAGGTATGGATCGTCCTCGCTACTGCTCGAAATAAGTTTAATTTCCATCGACTATTGTGCTTTCTGCTATGCCGCCCTCGATGGCTCAGGTGGTTTTTGCCCCTAATACCTGTTCCACCATCATTCACATAATCTCGTCGGTGCCTTGCCCTCTAATTTATATTGTATGACTCCGTTTAGACTTTCGACTTCGAATAATATTTTGAACTGGTTCGCTTGTGTTTTTTTATCACTGCCTGATGGAAAACATCTGGCGATGGTTTATTAACAAAGATACGTGGATAACCGACATTGTAATACCATAAATGAGTTGAAAAGCTTCATCGAAGAGTCATTAGAACTTTTATTAGCTAATGTCGGCGATGTAAATGTTACCCAAGATGCCGCGAAATATCGGGAGATGTAATGTAACAGACTCTATTCATTAATAATGACAAAGCTTTTTTTCCATTTTTTTAAAATTTAATTTCAAACACGAAATAAATTACCCAGTCACACTACATATTCATCACAGATTTAATTCGTTTTTAAGAAAGGGATGTACTTACTAAGCGACAGTTTGTTGAATTATCACAGACAATCGGCTTATTTTAAACCTTCATATAAACTCATTGCGATTGTACAGATCGTTGCTCTTTATAGCAGCGGATTAAGTGAATTATTTATCGCAAACCATTTGTACGTAAGCAAAACGTGACTTTTGAGAGGCATAACAGAAATGGTACTGTTCTGTTAGTGATAGGAAAAATTCAGGTTGCCGAAAATTGCTTTTCCACTCGTTAAAAGAACTTTAGTTTAATTTAATTAATCGAACTAAATCTATCACAGACTTGACCAATCAGTTTATTGAAAAAACTGTTACTCAAGTAGAAGATGAAAAATTCTTTGTCAGAAAAAATTTAAAGTCTCCGTTGTTAAAAATTCGTAACAAAAACAAAAATGCGAAGGCGTAGAGACCGTAGAAATTGGACATTGGAAGAGATTGCAGGAAAGTTTTGTAAGACAATTTTCTTAAACCACGCCGGCAAAGAAACGGTAACGGTATGGGGTGGGGTACCTATAGAATTAAAGATTACAACTGCGGTAGTAGACCAAAATGTCTATTCTGAGTTTTTTAAAGGCCGAAATGACACTTAGAGGTGCTGTTTACCAGCAGAATAATGCACATGTATATACGGCACGATGGCGGAATTTATCATGGCTAGAACAAGGTTCTTCTATAGCTTCCCTTCAGTCCCGATTTTAACATTATTCAAAATTTATGGAAAGTTTTAGGTGACATAGTGTAAAAGGAGGTACGAATAAAGGTAATGATGACTAGAATATTTAGAAGAGAAGTCGAACAACTTGCCCTCAGAAAGAATCCACAACCTAACCACTTCAACCTACTTCCTTATATGGTCTAGGATTGTATTAAAGCTAAAGTATATCATCACTTGGTCACCAAATGGTTTTAATATTTTTCGCAGCGGTTTTCTATTTTAATTGTTTTATTTATAATTTATCAATAAAAAATACTTAAATTATGGAAATTGTAAACTAAGGACTTATCAAAATTGAATAGTCCTAAATTTTTGCACAACACTGTAAGTAGGTTTTATAGTTCGCTGTTCAGAATTTATTATCAATATGGCGATCACAAACTTTCAACGAGAATCGCTCTGAGTAGAAAAATGGATTTTGGAAGTTTTTTATGCCGCTTTGAAGCCGGATTTCACAAATTTATACAAATGTTCTTTAAATTATTGCAAAGGTTATATTTAGAAGCAATTAAAATATAAGATAAAAATAGTTGATTTAAATGAGCTGGGAAATAGATTTTTGCTGCGCTGGTCGTTTTTATTTAAACTCATTATTCTCGCATTTATATTAGTTGCGATACTTTAGAACTATCATATTCAAATCAAAAATGCAAGCTAATCTTTTTATAAAAAATAGACAAATTCTTAATATGAATTTCTTATTTTCTTGTAAATCTTAAATTAACATATTGGAATAGCAAACAATTAATCAGAGATTCAAAAGTACAAAATAAAGGTCCAGAAAGTAACTAAGAAACTTTAAAGGATTCTCAGATTAAAGATTTTTTAGTTTTTATTCACTTTCTTAAAAGCTAGTTTTCAAATTATGTGTTCCAAACAATCAGTTTTATTGGCCAATTAGACTGATAATAGCCAATTTCTTTCAATGGAACGCAGGCAAGCTGTTATGAGTTAGACCAGATTGGGTTCACTATACGTTTGGAATTGCTGATATAAGGAAAACCCAAATGGATAAAATGCTGTTTGGGTACTGATGAATGTGCGCAGCCACTGAAAATTCCACGTTTTTATCCGTGTTTAGATGTATTCCCGTCGACTTTACTCTCTCTGCTATTGATGACAAATTGGAGTATGTAAAGTTTAAGGTAAATCCAAATAGCTAAAATAAAATAAAAAATATATTAAATATTGTCGCTATTTTATATAGACCTCAATGTTGATCAAACATTTTAAAAAGTTAAACATTTTCGTAGGATTGTATATAATTCTTGGTGTTAAGTAGGACTGTTAAGAAAAAATGTTTTATTGTAGAAGAATCTTTTGGTCTTTCTGATTCGTGAAAATGAAAATGGCTTGCTTTGAGTGGGGTAAAAATATCTAAAAATACGGGTTTTTAAAGAATATTGTTCATTCTGTCCAAAAGTATAGGTATACTTCTAAAACTTCCTCAAATTTTTATTGGAATCGCTCTATCATTATTACTTAAGAATGACGATTAGAAAGACCAATAAAATTTTGCTACAAAAACGATTTAAAATCAATATAAGAAGATATTTAGTTGTATATTTTTTTTTCTAAGTAGAGAATCAGTCAGAAAAAAATTGGCCATTTACTTTGACAGGAAAAGAAATGAACAGGAATAAAATCATTTTAATAATTCACCCTATATTAACCCTTAACGAACGAATGCCGCCATACTCGCGACATTGTAAATATTCTAAAAAAATCGAATGCCGCCATACACGCGGCATGACATGATATTTTAGGAAACTGTAGGTTTGGCTTTAATTATACATGCAATAAAGCGATATTAATTAAGCACCTTCTCTCGCTCTGGAAATGAAGCACTTAATTTCTTAAAAATCCGTCGACCTACTGGTCATAGTTTTAGAAAAATGCGCTCGTTCGTTAAGGGTTAATGTAACAGAAATAAAATATACGTAATTTATCTTAAATAACTAATTATGGATCTTTTGCAATTACGACGACTCCTTCCTTTTTCTTTATAAAAATCCGTGGCTGATCTATAATGACAGATAGCAAGATCTGGCCAAAAGAAAGTGTCTATACCGTACAATATTAAAAATGGATACAGCCAGTTTTTGTATAAATTTCGCTCAAGTGTGCGTGAGCAACCGTCAACATCAACTCGCCATCGTTCTTAACAATTGCACATTGCACGCACTTCTTTGATGCGAATTTTGCTTAAAGACCTTGTCATGAAGCCATATAAAGTTCAATTTGTACAGCAGCTAAAGCCGGTTGATCATCCGAACCGTCTACGCTTCGCAAATTGGGCGGAAGATCGTTTGGCCGAAATTGGCGAATTTTACCGAAAAATCATCTTTTCCCCGCACGTCATCGTGGAAAACCCAATGCACCCACAACGAGTGACAGTTTGGTGCGGATTTTGATCCGGCGCCATCATCGGCCCTTTTTTCTTCGAAAATGAAGACGGAGTCGCCCTAACCGCCAGTGGCGAGCGATACCGCGCAATGTTGGCCGATTAGTTTCGTTTCAGTTTCGTTGGCATTACGATTTGGTTAACAACAAGTCACGAACGCGCGAATCGAACGCTAATCCCCATATCGTATATATATAGTACAAGTAAAGGCAAAATCTGTAACAATACGCCACACTTAGTGTAGGGTGCCGTAGCTCTTACTATAAACGATAAAATCGATTCAAGGAGTGTCTTAAATTGAAATCAGTAACGGACCCATAAAGTACGGTGATAACTGAAGAGCTAGTTATATAATACCACACAATGTTATAATGCTATAAAAATTATCGTAAGCCGTATGATATCTTGGCCGACACAAAAATTATCGAAATGGTATTGAATATTTGTAGAATGGGCGTAATTTTAAAAAAACTGTTTAAAGGACCTTATAATGTTTTTCTGTTTTTCTTTTCCAACAATACCCTACTCGATTGGGTAAGTAAACATTTTTTGTTTACCCTCACTTTCATGTAAGGGAGGTATCGGTTATTTTTTCCAAAATGTTAATACATATCTTTGTAGGGGGTACAATACGGGATCCTAAAAAGGAGGAAGTTTCTTTATAATCTTAAACTCTCTTTTATCGTTGTTCATTTAATTTTTATAAATTTTAATTAAAGTCAAAATAATCAAAGTATGGATAAAAGTTAACTTTGGAATTAGTTTCACCATAAGACTAACAGCATTGCTTTCTTTTACTATTATTATGCTTACAGTTTTTGATAAAAATTTATTTTTATTTAAAACCTTTAACCTGTATTTCTTCTTTTATCTCACGTTGTTTTTCCAAGTGTATGAAATCTAGGTATTTTTAAACTAAAATTCATGATTAGAAAATTTGATTCTCTACACGAACCCGCTACAGGCTACCTATAGAAACCAAAACTTGTTTTTAAAAATTTAAGAAAAACGATTATGAAAGAAATTAAATAATTTTTTGATTAAAGGCACTAATCTAGCTTGAAGAAATCGCACGTTAGAGAAAACTCTATTTTAATATATGTACTATATAAGAGCACATCTCACACGGTAAAAACAAATGGTCAAAAACACGTTAAGAATATCTGGAAAATAAGTTAAGCTGAAACTACAAAGTCATCCGCGTTTGCGATGCGAAAAAATGCTTTTTTCTCGAAATTGAATTTTTTAAAGTTGAGTGAGAAGTACATATCTTGAAATGTTTTTGTGCTTCTTCTTTCTAAATCCTTAATATCTCATTTTTTTTTTACTACTTGATTTTTGACGAAGTAACATCTGGTGCCATTTTGAATTTTTTTTTGGAGTCGCCATAGCACTATTATGTATATTTTTTTAAATTTGAAGAATTTTTAAATTGTGGAGTTGTCAGACCGATAGAGGTATCACTAAACTTCTAAATAAAGGAAGAAAAGGGGCTAAACTACAAATATTAACGAACAGCCAAGCGGTGTTCAAAGGGCTCAAGAGCTTTTCTGTTGCATCCAACTTTGTATGGAATTGCCTAAACATACTCAAATTAGTTTCCGTACTCAACAAATTCACTCTAACGTGGACACGGGGTTACAAAAGGAACAGAAGGAAAAGGCTTGCGGTGACATTTATTGTATCAGAACCTTTTTGTGGCCTGACCAAGCGTTGGGAAGATAAGCAAATATCTTTGGTCTGGTTGAACCAATCCAGACTTCAATAATCCAAAAAATTCATCAACTTCTCCTGGAAGAGCACGATGAATCTCGATGGGAAAATTGTCCACAAGCAATTTTAGCAATTGCATATGGCTTAGAGCTTTGGGCTTGTATAGAGAGGGTTACATCTTGTACTTGATGATCTTTGGGTAAGGTAGGGTTCGCACAAAAATCCTGCCTAGATCGCCTCATAGAGAAACATTTTCCTGCCTACACGAATCACTGCTAATAAAACAAAATAAATATGTCAATATGATGTCTTGATCAAATAAATGCACCCTGTGCGAGGTAGGGTTATATGAGTTAATACGGTCAATTTAAAATAAGTATGCTAGTTTTATGTGCTTACCTTATATGTTGGAGCAGATAATGCCAATCTTTCCGAATAATTTCCTAGTTCTCTTTCGTATGTCACATCTTGCTCGAGATCCTTAAGGATATCACACATCGTTGCGTGGAAAGCTCTATTTTAGAAATATTATAATAACTCTAATAAAACAGTGATTTAATTCACCTATTCCAAATTGTTTTCCTTGTAGTTCTCCATGAACTTATCTTTTTCATTATTTTTCGTTCAATATTTTTTCGAAGTTCGATTACATTTAATATAGGCTTGTAATAATAATTAATTTTGTGTACTCCTCCAATGGGTGCGGGGTTACTTTTAGCAAAGAGAGCAATCCAATTATTGGAATTATTGAAATCGAAGTCAGTCATAGGGACTCTCGTTTCACTTTGTAGATTACAGTACACCTGAAATTTTAAAACAAAAGTCATATTCGTATACCAGACATCATAAGGGCCTGTTTCATCGATTGCTGATATAGTTTCAGATAATAACCTGGTATATAAAATATCAACCAAATTAATGTTTCTAATATTTTTTCGCTTAAACAAGTCTTCGATTTTTCCGAGGAAGAAACCTTTTTAAGAAATTTCGACATTAAGCCGAAATTACTGAAATCTTTAAATAACTTCCTCACGGTAATATTTATCTAGCACGCTCTAAATCGGCGGTAAAATTTGGGGTATAAAAGCTTTCTTAAAATTTGTTTCCCAGGAACGACGTCGCGGCTTTGGAACAAAATATAGCTCTCGGCCTTCAGGCCAAAAATCATTTTTCTATAACTCTTAGCCTGAATGGAAAGAATCGAAAGAAACTCTTCCTCAAAATTTTACACCCCATAATTTTTGAAAGGAAATGGAAATTTTTTTCTTTTAACAAAGTGGCTTTTGGGACACCTGGTATATTATATCTGCTCAAACAATTTTGATATATTAGCGGAACGCTTTACTTAAACATTATCATTCTTTTATTAAGCAAAAATATTTTATTGGTAACTGCTTATGATACAAGTCAGTCAAATCAAATAAGTCACCGAGCAATATAATATCGCTACGTTTATCGTTTTAAATGAAGATTTCCTTTTTGAATTCTATCGAAACTAATTTATTTATCTTATTATGTGTTACGGCGCCATTTGCGTCAAAATAATGTTGCTATAAAAATGACATGGTGTAAAAAATGAAATAAATTCGCTTAAATCGGGGCAATCTAATATTTTCGCCCAATACTGCTCTTGTTGCATAATATACAAATATTTAAATACTAATATTGCGGTCTAGCGGTATTAAGTAATTTTTATAGATGTGAAAACAGAAAACCCTTACAATTCTGGTGTTGGTGTTGTAGCCACGAAATCGTCTCGGTAAAGACATTTTGGTCACCAAAGGGATAATATGCAGGCTATTTCTACCCTAAAGGTGCATTCAAAATATTGGTGAAAGAATTTTTGAAATCAGATAAGTAATTTCGGAGATTATTTCCTAAATCCAAACTTACAAACTTCACCTCTTTATAATATTAATATGGAAGTGTAGATATTAATATTAATACTTAAAACTCATGTCGTTATTAGTAAAATTAAGTACTGACAGTATGTAATTTTTTATATTCTCTATTGACGATTCCGTTAGGAAAATGAAATATTTGTAACTAAAGAATTTTATGTAGTATTTATCGTTTATATAATAGACTAATAACGTGGCTATTTTGAGGAATATTTGGAAGAATAGTCCTTCAAAGTGCTTGACTTCTATGGATAGTTATATTTGAGAGACAAGGTGTAAAAAACCTGTTTTTTCTCAAATATTTCGTAATCTATTGGGGTTTAAGGTATATGCGTAGTCACCATGCAAAAATCCATAAATTGGGCTACGAACTGCTACCCCATCCAACATATTCTTCAGATTTAGTCCCCTGCGATTATTTAATGTTTCCAATGAAGAGGTCATCACTGAAATAAACACCTATTTTGAGGGCCTCGAGGAAACCTATTATTTGGAAGGAATACAAAAATTTGAAAAACGCTGGACTAAATGTATAGAACTAACATAATCACGAAGTAAAACGTTTACTTGCGAAAAAAAAATCTTTTTTATTTAAAAAGTCACTGACAACAAACTGCCCTCGTATATTGATCTATCGCGATTATAATTTAAAAAAATATTTCGTGTACAGACACGAAATTTTATAATAAATAGTAGCTAATTATTGTTTTTTTAAATCAAATTCCTATAGTTTTTAAATGCAGCAAGACGACAAATCAAATGCACGGAATATGCTTGAACGTGAGAAAAGAGTGTAGTAAAATGGAGTATCCTAAAAGTTTCCAAAACCAAAAGAATCACGAGATAGATAAGTATTATATTTATTGTAAGTGGCCAATCTGCCCCCATCAATGGTGTGAATGATATCCATGAGTTAGAAAAACTTTTTAAAATTTGTAGCGTGATTACTTTATAATATTAAGAGTTTTTGTGACTTCATAATTTTATAGGACATATCAATAAGAATAACATTTTTATAATAATTACGAATAGTTTTTTCAGGTTACGAACTTTCGTGTAGAATCACCCGAAGGGAAAAAAGAAATTCTACTTACCCCATCGAGAGTAAAGACGGGTTATTCTACACGAAAATTTAATTCTTATTATATTTTATATGTCTTTCGGTTCTAAAATAATGAGAAATTAATAATGTTTACAGAATTATAATGGGTGGGGCAAAATGTGTTGATATATCATATTAAATATTTTATTTATTTGTTCTCAAACTATTTAAAATATGCCTCCTACATATTATAGGAATTGATAAAAAGAATGATGATAATCAAAGCTATGGAAACCATGAAACGTTAAGTGACTTGCCACATCTTCCCCTACAAGTTTTACTATCTTCACTTGCTCATTATTGTAATTGGCCATTACCTTTTATTGTTTTTTTTTTTTTTGTATCCTATATATGTATAACAGAATTAAATAATATGATGACACATGCAACAAGCTGCTTCAGTTACCAACAAACCAAAACAAAATCTTCTACAATTTTAGAATTGGTATATACATACATATACAGTTACTTACATTATCTTGTCCAACAACATAATAAACTCTAATGATCGGAGAAAATACTTCCTTCGTTGAATACTTCTTAGCACTACATGGGTCCACAAAAACATGATCTTTGTCCTCTTTTAACAATACAACAGTCGATTCCCCGTACGGCAAAGCAATTCCCAGAACCAGCCAGGCTTTTATGCCAATGCTTAAATAAAAGCAAGCCAATAAAACTCCGAGATCTTTAGGGGAGGCCCATGAAGTGTCGAGAACTACCTATAAATAGATTCCATGTAATAATAGCGCGAGCAAGAGTAACTTACCCATATCATTACTTGATTATTGAGCCAGACTCCATCTAATCCTATGCATTGATTTGAAGTCTTTAAAACTGGAATGAGGGACACATAACGTTTAAAGTAATCTTCCACGCCAATATGTGGTTCACTGCCTTCTATTGGAAGTGGTATTGGTTCTAAAAGTCTTGTGATGCAAACCCTTTTTCCGCTTGCTAAACTTATAAGTGGATCTATGAAACGTTCTGGAAACATTTCCTTCACCTGGAGGCACCACTCCTTTATGTGCAGCTAGAATTAATATATTTAAATTATTTATTTACATATTTCCTATCTACATTATGTATATTTTTATTATAAATATGCAATTTTCAAGAATGTATGTTTTATATTTTCGTGTTTTTTTATTTATTTGAAATCGCTTAATACAAGCTACAATGTGCAACCAAAATTAAACTAATCTAAGAAAAAAAATAATAAAAAGAGAAAATAAATAGGGGAGTGAGGGATGGGTAAAGGTGGGTTAGGCAAATTAAAAACATGTTTGAATGTGGCGTTGTTGATCTTTTGTAGCATTTTGGTGAAGGGTTCGAAGTAACCCTAGTGTTCGATGGTTTACAAGACGAAAGATGGAGAAAGATCTAACGTTACTAGGGTTTGTATTGAGGGATATGCTGTGCAGGTAGTCGGAACAGTCAATGGGGGGAAGTTTGGGCTTGAAGGGCCACGAATATGTTGGCGACACCACGACATGTAGCAAGAGAACGAAGGTTAATTAATTTTAGATAACTATCGTAAGGAGGAGGATTGAGGTGGTTTGTCCATGCAGGTCTCATAATGCGATGCGGATGAATCTCCGTTGGGAGGGTAACCACTCACCAGACCTGATAGGCATACTCGAGCAAAGGCCTTACAAAAAAAGATGTAGAATGATTTAGTGACGTAAGGGTTGGAGAATTCCTTAGATCACCGTTTAACAAAGCCCAGAGCAGTGTTGGCGCTGTTGATAACGTAATCAATGTGGAAGCGGAAATTAAGCTCACTGTCACAGATAACGCCAAAATAGCGAAGGGAATACACTAAAGACATAAGTTCACTTAAAAGTGTGTACAATCTAAGAGAAATAGGGAAGCATTTGCGGGAGTAAGTCATAGATTGGCATTTAAAACGTTGAGATTAAGAACGTTTTTTACGCACCAGGTAGAGAAATTCTTCAGGTCGTTTTGAAGGAGTGAGGAGTTAGATATACTGGTGACCTGATTGAAGACTTTCATAGGCCATTAAAAGATTGACTAAAGAAATCAGCAAAAAGGTTAGCAATGATTTAGGGGATGGATGATACGTGTCCCCGAGTTTAAGGACAGGGAGATATCCTTTCGACTTTCTTTTTAAATTAATAAAACTGCACAAATTTTTGGGCTCAGAAATGAGATATGCAGCGTTGTATTAAGCTGATTATTAACTAAACAAGCCATGGAATAAGTGAGACCTTTAAACTTCACACGATCGCCTTCACATAAAATAATAAAATACATAAATACAAAAATTTTTACTCTTTTATGGCCAAGCAGTTACTCATCAACAATTTAAAAAAATTACAATTAAAAATAGAATCCGTTAAGATTTCTTCTAGGGCTAGTCTTTAACGTAACGTAGCACTATTACGTGATATATTTTAATAGTAACAATTGCAAAAAAAAACGCCTAAAAATGGCATATACATGCAAGCGCATAAACGTACGAAAATAGTGTAAAAATACTGCAATGAGCTTTACATATAAAAATATGTGGAATAAATTTATAATTAAAAAATGAAATAAAATATTTAAGAAAAATGTATGCTTATTTCAAGCGGAAATCCTATTATTTAATGAAGAAATATTATATAGTCATTTTGTTTTATATTTGAATTATGAAAGATATCAGCAAAACAAATAATATATTTGTAAATATCTTTTTTAATATTGTTTATAAAACCTCAAACTTGGGAAAATAAGTTATTTTTATGAAAAATTATAAATATTTTTGTATTCGTTTATTACATTAGTTATATACCAATAATAATAAAAGAATTTTCCATGTAATTAACTTATATTTATAAAAATCTTAAAAAATCATTAATATTCCTTATGATAGGTGCAATATATAAAAAAATTATCAAAAGCTAATTGAGTTGATATGGCATACCCCATTTATCATATTTTATCGAAACCGAATTTAAACTTTTATTGGAACTCTGTTTGGGAAATTGCCGACTTTACATTGTAGTAAAAGTACAAGTTAACAAAAGATCTGAAACAGTATACCTTACCTTAACCTCCTTTAACTCTGAGCATTCAAGATTAGACATATTCATTTTTGTCAATTCAAACTGCGGTTCAATATGAATGTAAAGCCACAAAAATACGATTTCCCTTATCTCAGGGATATCCTCGTTAGAGTTCTCAGCTTCAGTGGTGATGTCGAAGGATGGCTTCGTATATCCAAGGAGGACTTTCGGAGAATTTACTTCAAATACACCTTCAATCTAAAAAAGCATACAATTTTTTTATTTATTCATTTTTCAATACATTTATCAAAATATATTACACTTTGTCTAAGAAAAATTGAACTTAGTGGTATTCGGAATTCTCCCAACCAATTTATATGAATCCTTTGATAAACTTCCATTGCTCTGGATGCATCGTCGTTGGTAAGATCCTCAAAATATTCGTCAAAGAGTTGAAATTTAACATCGTCTTTAAATTCATTGGGATTACCTCTGAATTATAAGTGATATTCAAATTAGTTGATATATTTTATAATATTTGTAAACTTACGAAATTTGTAGAACCAATTGCTCATTCCAGGTAGGATTTGATCCTTCCGCCGTAACAGTTCGGAGAAATTTATCTTGATATGTAACCGACACAAAAGGATTAACATTGGTGTATTTTAATGCTACAAGGATAAGTTTTGATAAACGAATATAAAACATATCTCTATTAATTAAAACAAATTAAAAAATTAAAAAAACCTAACAATAAGCTTTTAGAAAAAGTTTGTATATGTACAATGTTTTAATAATAATAATATAATTAAAGTCAAATTTCTCAGAATTATTTAGACATTCTCCATAAACCTTTTTTTAACTCAATGAGTGTTACGAGTTCACTTAAGGAGTCAAGTTGAAAGTTTTTTTTTTGGTTTAGGATCAAAACTTCATGTTCTAGACTCTCAAATTCCAAATTTTATACCATTTTCATAAAAATATGACCGATTTTTGAGTGGCAGTCTGTCAAATTCTAAACATTATTTGGAAACCGTGAAAATGTATACATGAGCGTTTTAATGGTTCTTAAAAAGAGTATAGTAAAAATAACACTGGTTAACAATATATAATAATAGCTAACTTTGCTGTGAACAAGTGATACATCATTTCTATTACACAAGGGAACACATTTTTTTATAGCGTCAAAACAACCGCAGAATTCTCAAACGAAAATTCTAAATTGGTTCTAATCTTAATATATGTAAATTACGTGTCACTATGTGGACCAAATAGGTGACACTGTTGACGAGATTTAAAATGTTTGTTTTATTTTTACTAGGAAAATTTTTTAAATATTTTTTTTCAGTAAACAGCGCGGAAATTTATGTTAACATTTCTATCTTTGCTAGTAGTGTGTTTCTACTTCTTTCCATGATAAATTCATGAAAATAACGCAAATTATATCGTCTACATAGAATGCGGTCTGTGGTAGGGCAAGGTTTGCCCAGGCCCACTAGTTTTCTATAAAGTTAAAGTTTAAAAGTATAAAAAACCAGTAGTCGCTGGGGGGCCAGATCTGGAGTATAGTGGGTGGAGAAGCATTTCAACTTGTAACACGGTGCATTGCCTTGGTGAACAGCACTTTGTCCTTTTTTTGTATGTGAGGCCGTTTTTTCTTGATTTGTATACTCAATCGATCTAATAATACCTTGTAATATTCGCAAATGCAAAAACTCCATCTTCTTTATTTCATTCATGTTTTGAAAAAATTTTATATGCAAAGCTGTGAAAAATTATGTAAGCGTATTTTTACTGAAACACCATCATAGGATTAGAATTTTTTTCGGAAGATGAAAAATTCATGAAGGAAATTACAACTTTTTGAAATATCAAAGTTAAATATCGCGTCAATGACATAGCTACATACATTGTTTGCAATTTCGTAATTTTTGACGCAAAAAGAACATTCGTCTAAGGTTTCATCAAAATTCACGAACATGGATTAATTACATAGATTAATTTTTAAATATGTAGATAAACATTTGGAAATGCATGAAATGTAAATTACATGGATGTGAAAGTACCAGCGAGGTGTTGAAACAGGACAAATTACAAATTAGAATTACAAATTGAGCAGCGGGAGAAGCATACAAAATTCGGGAGTTTATAGTACAACTTTATTTATTTTGTTCGCAACTTTTCTATTTAACTTTTCGGAGTAAGCCCGATATTCCAGGCACTAATAATATATAACTAATAGGAGATTAATAATATCAATAAAATATAACAAGATTATTTTGTATATTATGGCGTCTTATGGTCCTATTTCATAAATATCAACCTAGCCGATTTTAAGTATGTAATCTAATGGTGCATATACCATGCATAGAATGCATAGAAAAATAAACTTTTGGTCGTATAATTTTTTGAACTCAGGCTTAATAATTTTAAATAGGTTCATTTCTCCCAAATAACTTTAATTTCTCTCTACTTACTGTGATATAGTGACAACGATCCACTATCTCTACGCGAATTTGCTGCTTTAAAATTTCGAACTGGAACTCCTGTAGCTCGAACGACAGTCACAACAACATTAAAATTAGAATGCTCCATCGAATGCACAGATACTTGGGGTGTTTTGGGAGGATTCAATGGTCTGCTCGGTCCAAAAAAGGCCAGTATAGTGGATATAATAAAGCTGATAATTGTTGGTATTTTATTTATTATTTTATACTACAAAAATCCAGTAGATATACGTACCTAATGGTAGGAGGATCATTTCCAATAAGTAAGTTAAATGTTTCAGTTTCGGACTGACTTAGCTGCCTACAGTGATTAACAATAGTTTCATACAACTTTCGTAAATACTTTTTCCCTTTATGCCTTTGTAAATCAACTGGATCCATCCAATTACCTTCTTCTATAACTTTTTCCTCTGATTCATCTTCAAATTCGTTATCGAAAATTGGTACGAACCGAAGGTCTTTGTACTTCATGTCATTCCTATACCTTAACTTCAAAAGTCGCAACCTTTGGTTATTTTCCAATTCTTCTTGACCGCAAAAGCAAAGTTGTTGTTCATTTAAAATAAATGTATCGTCCTCTTCTACAAACTCCTCCTTTTTTTCAGGCGCATTCAACTTTCTTACCAAAGGTACACAATCTGGATCTTGAGGGTTTAGAAGATGATTGTCATACCATCTTTTAACAACATTTTTTGCTATTTCTGTTCGTCGTTTCGGTTTTTCAATCCAAGTCTCCTGATCAGTATCAAGATTTACCGTTTCCATGTCAGCACAATTTAAGGATACTTTTAATTTTCCTTGAATTTTAAGATTTTTAGATACAAAGCTCAAGGATTCATTATTTTCAGAAGGTCCATATAAAAGTGCTTCTACTGGTAAAAAGAGAGAAGCAACCTTAATATCTGGGGGGAGTTTTCTAGTTTCATATATCTGAAAAAAATATCTAATAAAAGACAAATAAAATTGATAATTTAAATTTTACTTCAATTTTTACGCTTTCTGGAATCCTTTTTTCGAGCAATACTGAAAATGATTGATTTATAGGCATAATAAATGTATTAGACATTTTGATTTGTTTTGTACATTCTACAAATTGATCATCTAAAAAGATTTTAATAAAATATTCACGCCTCTTTTCCATATTTCTATTGGAACCGCCAATTTTTCCCAAATGCAAATCAATTTTCGGTTCGTTTGGAAGTCGCCTACAATTTTTCAAAGTTTCACGAAGTTCAGCCGATATATGATCAACATTTGGTTTCTTTGGAGCAGGCAGGTCGTTTTTTCGGTTGTTCCTTTTCTGCTTGTAGTATTCACCCAGTTCTTCCCGTACAATTTCATTTAGTTCAATTTGAAATTGTTCGTTCCAGGCTTTCTCTTCTTCATGTGGATCTACATCTTCAGTTCTAATAACTAACTTTACAGCAGTCCAGTTATACCCTTGAATTTTTCTTACCTTCTTTAAAGACATCCATGTTTCTAAAGCAATTTTTACAAGATTCTTTTGAGTTAGCTCTTCGCGATGTAAATAATTTCGTAAATTTCGAGCATGCTCCATGTACTTCTCGAGTTGCTCAACTTTTGCTTCCTCACATTTTTCTAATAAATCGTTAATAACACGCCGAATGGTCATCAATTCTGAAATCGTCTTTTGAAACGTATTCTGTGATTTACGGTCTCTGTATGCTTCAAATATTTCTTGTAACTTTTGTGCAAGTGAGTGTTCTTCAGTTTGCAAGGGATGTAGAGTAAATTCAAGTGTTTTTAAGCAAATTGTCAAAATTCGTTTGTTACTAATAATCGACTGTTTGTCCTCTCGAAAGTATGGTACCATGTAAAAAATAGGTTCAAAACTTTTACTGCATTCAGTTTTATATAAGTTAAAATTCTTGCAATAATTCTTTGCATTTTTCAAGCATTTCGAAGATAAAACTAAGTCTACATTTTTTTCTTCGTAAAACCTAGAGACCATCCGTAACATATTTTTGTTTTTAAAGTTTTCAATTTTATTAACGTAAAGACCGCTCTTTTCAAGATTTTCGATCCTTTGTGATTCCACATCTTCAATTTGCGGAATTTCTTTTGAAGATGGATTGAATAGCAGATTTTGTTCAATAACTATTTTTTTCGATTTTTCTGATTTAACAGGTTCGATATCTTCAATTTTTATATAAGATGCAGCTGAAACAAGTTTTTCTCGAGCTGAAGTAGATGTTTCAGAACTTCGTCTTGTTTCTTTCGGCATTTCATCGGAATCATCAGGTTTTTGAATATTTTCAGTAAAAAATTCTATTTGTTTAGTGACTTCACTCTTTTCAATAACAGCAAGTTGTTTACTAGAAAGAAGATTGTCAACCTGTAAAAATAATTAGTCTATATAATAATTGTCGTTAAGGTTGTCATCGGAATCAAGAAACACGCTATATATACGTCGTGTAAAAAACACTTATTTATTAAATCTATGTATATGAGTCAAAAGGTATATTTGATTTTTATTTGTTTCAATTCTGTGGTCGCGCGGAAAAACCAGGTAACTCCATTTTTTTGGAAAATTGAAAAACCCCCAAAAATGGAATGTTTTTTTGATTCACTATCATTCTATCAGAGCGAAATTTTCATATTGCACATCATTTTCGAGTTATTGAGAAATAAAAAACCGCATTTTGGGCAATATGTAACAAGGCAATCAAAAAAGTTAAACACGTTTTTCTCCTGTTTTCCGAAAGTGGAGTTACCTGATTCTTCCGCGCGACCACAGAATTATTGAACTATTAAAAACAGTTTAACGGTTATATATTATCTTCACAACTTAAGAATTGTAACCACTGCATACAATATGCTTCAAAATTAGTACAAACTTTAGAAAGTGAACTCGCCTGTGTATCCGAGCAAATAATCAGAAAATTAAAGCACCGATATCTCAATATTTTAGTAGTTAATGGGTAAGTAGAAAATTGAATTACTGATAAATTGATGGTTTCTGATTCAACATTAATGTTGTTTTAAAATTAACGATTTGTATTGGAGGGAGAATAAAAAAGTATTACCATTAAATTACAATTACCAGTACAAATAATGCAAGCAAGACAAATTACCAGAATTGACACTTTAAAAAATGTTATCACCGTTACTAAGTAATGGTATTGTTAAAAATAACATTGTTTAACATTACCTGGCATTATTTAGAAATACTCAGCAATAACAGCATTACTTGACATTACCAAACATTACGCAATTTAGAATGTTCCGATAGTAACTCAGCATTACTTAAAAAATCTCAAATATTAATCGATATGAATCAGAAACAGTCAACAACACTACTTCAACATAATTTACTTTTACTTCACTTGATGAAAATGATGATAAATGGAAACTAAAATATTATTTTATAGTTTTACATTATTTTTTTTTTAAATTCATTTTTCGAAATTCAATATATACAAAATGTATCTATATAGTTCACTTTGCTTAGAATGCACCAGCGACATCAAAAATTAGACTAATTAAAATAAAAAAACAAAGACAGGCAGATGAAGTAAAGCATAAATGTAAAGCAAATAAATGACGTAGGTTAAGTTTTTTTCAATATCTATATAATTTTGAGAAGCATGCACTGCTAGGTATATGCTATAAAACGAATTTTATATAAATTTGAATAGCTTCAGCAGCTAGCTTAACTGCACGTTAGTTTTATTCTAAAAACAATTACTAAAATTCAATATAATATGTACATTACAATATAAATGTATGATAGAAAAATTCTAGTCGTGCTTGCAACATTTCCAGCAAGTGAAGTAAGAGTACTCGTATATTATTTAATAGTAGAGATGTTCTGAGCACTTCTGATTTCAATCGCTTAATGACAGTGCTGGGGAATTGTTAAGTAGTGATGGGTTAATATCGGGTCGTGATATGTTGCGTAATGTCTAAGTACTGTTAGGCAATGCTAAATAATGCTAAGTATTTCTTAGCAATGCCAGTTAATCCTGAGTAGTGTCAAGTAATGCTAAGTAATCCCTGTGAAGTTAAGTAATTGTGAAGTATCAATATCATTATTTGGTAATAATAATAATTTTTAGAAGTACCATAACTTGTAATGGTACTAGTAATTTGTTTTTCTACGCTTTGGTTACATTAGTACTAAGTATGGTAATAGTGTAGAATAGTGCATTATTTTACTGCTCTGATTGGAGGGACACAATCAACACATTTGTTCGATTTGTCTTTCATTGCACAATTCCAGCTTTTATGGAAAGCCAGCTTGAGTTTTGAGCTAATGAGAATTGAATGGGGCAACACAACAACAAAATTGTAAGCTGGCTTAAAGCTAGCTTTAGCTTTGCTCGAAGTTGAAATTTTCGGCTCGCTTATATCAATGTTGACAGATGATTTTGTCAGAGCGCATCAAGCTTTTATTTGTATATTGGTGACTCGGGAAAATAATTTTACTCTTTTACTTTTTAGTTGATTAAATAAAAGCTTGTTTTCAAATTATATTTTTTTATATATATGTATATACAGGGTAGGCAAATTTGAGGTTAGGAAGTAAATAGGCTGTTAAATGATGAAATTTTATGAATTGAGCTGTCATCCTTTGACATTTATTTAGTAAAAACTTGGGAAATTTTAACCATGGAACGCTACACTCTTGAACAATGAATTTTAATTGTGAAAATTTACTATCAACTGGCGACAATTTTACTGTATCACTTCGTAAAATTCGAGCAGCTTTTCCTCGTAATCAGGCTCCTTCTGAGACCGCTGTGCATAATTTAATCGCTAAATTCGAGGCTCACGGTACTGTTGCAGACAATATACCAAAACAATACGCTCGTAGTGGCCGTAGTGATGCAAATATAGCCGATGTACAGCAATCAATTCAGTTATTGAATAAGAAATTTCCCGGTCGCGTAATTTTTCGATTTGGCGATGTCAATTGGCCGCCTCATTCTTGTGATTTAACGCCGGTGAACTATTTTCTCTGGGGCCATTTGAAAGATCGAGTTTACGTGAATAAACCACAAACAACTGACACTCTGAAAGATGAAATTCGGCGCTGCATTGACGAGATAAGCGAAATTTTGTTGCAAAATGTGGTTCAAAATTTTGCGATAAGAGTGGACGTCTGCCGACGTGCTAAAGGTGTACATATGCCCGACATCATATTCCATTATTAATTCCCATATTTCTACTTTACATTGGTATCAATAAAACTGAATTTGTCAAAAAAAAGGGCGTTTTTAAACTAATTTACTTCCTATCCTCATATTTGCCCACCCTGTATTATTAAAGCTAAAACGGACTGACTACACGATTCACGATAATAGTTCTCAATTATCAATTTTATTTGTATCGAAAGCACGAGGCTGTTGTAGCCATGAACATTTGTATAAGGTATTATTATTGAACGTATTTATATTTAATAATTCATTTTTAAAAAATTTAAGTAATCATTTAACATTTCAATTCTGAGCGCCTCGAGGGAAAGATTTTTATATTCTACTTTTAGTTCATTAAATAAAAGCTTATTTTTAAAAATTGTTGATACCTGTGTGAAAGGGTTGTCAAGAAAAAGATTACCGGCCAGTTTTGAATGGTCGCCTTATTAGATTTAGAATGACATCACATTCTACTCGCCAAACCCTTTCATTAAATACCCAGAGCTGTGTGCAAAATGATCGGATATCCGTAAGTATTCGAAAAATCGATTGCCAGATTTTTTCCTCACAGGCCAACATATAAAAAAGATCAATAAAAGGTTGTAAAAAATGTTCTTTAAACATACCTCCTGCTCCATAGTTTTATAGTTCTGAGTTAATGTTGCCTTCTTCTTGGTCATTTTATTCTTTCGTCTCTTCCTTTTATTCATTTTTAAGCCGAATAACTTCCAACAAAATTAATGAAAAACGCTTAAAGCCTGACAGGTAAATATTTGTTACAACAGATCTTGTCGTCACAGCAACGACGTTCTCCACTTCCGATCCGCTTATCCAAAATTCCATTTATACCTCTATGCAATTGGAGCACTCTCTGTTTGCTCATTCTTGTAACTTGCCAGACCGGAACCATGCGGAATGCTGAATGTCATTGTCATTTCACATATGGTACAGCTGTCAAAATTGTGTTGTTGTTTTTGTTTAGGTCGAATAATCGAGAACTAAGTGCAAAATGTCGAATGATAAAAGGACTATTTATGTGGGTGGCCTTGCTGATGAGGTGACGGAAAAACTGCTAAACGATGCTTTCATTCCATTCGGAGATATCGCCGATATTCAGATGCCGGTCGACTATGAATCACAGAAGCACCGTGGTTTTGCTTTTATTGAATACGAAGTGGCTGAGGACGCCGCAGCGGCTATTGATAACATGGTAAGTTAAATTTAATTTACTTAAAATATCTATTTACTGATTAGCTCCTAGATTCAACTAGTACTTTTCTCGCGCCTTATTAAATTTTCTTCGAACTATTCTTGATTAACGCTCCTTTGACACCTTACTAGTGGAATTTCGCCGTGTACAAAATACAGGGTGGGCAAATTTGAGGTGAGGAAGTAAATTGGCTTAAAAACACACTTTTTTTGACAAATTCAGTTTTATTGATACCAATGTAAAGTAGAAATATGGGAATTAATAATGGAATATGATGTCGGGCAAATGTCCATCTCTAGCACGTCGGTAGACGTCCGCTCTTTTCGCAAAATTTTGAACCACATTTTGCAACAAAGCTTCGCTTATCTCGTCAATGCAGCGCCGAATTTCATCTTTCAGAGCGTCTATTGTTTGTGGTTTGTTCACGTAAATCCTGTCTTTCAAATGGCCCCAGAGAAAATAGTTCAGCGGCGTCAAATCACAAGAATGAGGCGGCCAATTGACATAGCCAAATCGAGAAATTACGCGACCGGGAAATTGAATTCAATAACTGAATTGTTTGTTGTACAGCGGCTTTGTTTGCATCACTACGGCCACTACGAGCGTATTATTTTAGCCTATTGTCAGCAACAGTACCGTGAGCCTCGAATTTAGCGAATTACGCACAGCGGCCTCAGAAGGAGCCTGATTACGAGGAAAAGCTGCTTGAATTTTACGAAGTGATACAGTAAAATTGTCACCATTTTGATAGTAAATTTTCACAATTAAAATTCGTTGTTCAAGAGTGTAGCGTTCCGAATTTTGAAAATGAACAAAAATCCCAAAAGCATGCATGACATAGGTGATAGATAAAAGAATTTGTGTTTTTCATTTAGTATTGTTTTTTTCCCAGGTTTTTGGGTTTTTTAATGCAAGTTAGGTGAATGTTGGAATGGGAATGTTCCAAAAAAGTTCATTGAAAATTGAGTGATTTGTCTATTGTAAATTTGAATTCAGACTCTTGCTACAATCATTTACTGAATTTCGAGTCGCCTATGTATTAGAATTTAAGCTCTGTGAATCGATTTTCATTCTTGTAAAGTAAATAAAAAAATTTTCAACAATAAAAGTTAATACAATTTTGTAATTCTCAGTCCAAGGATGTATAAGGAATCATTATATTTAATTTAATTTAATTTATTTTTCGATTTAATGTACATAACACTTAAATTGTAAAATACTGAGGACATTTCTTAATTTTCTGACAAATTTTAGTCGGTAGTCTAGGTAGATTATAACTTCCCATTATTCCCATCCTTATTTTATAGCCGTAAATCTCTATCCTCAATAATAGATGATCTTGTATGCCTCTTTAATTTTTATTAATAAAAATAATATAAATACCTTTAGCCGTTTCCATACCTGTTAATCGTTCCAGGTTTAATTTGTTTGTACTTTTATATAAAATTGCAGTAGTAGTATCCCGCGGAAGATTATGCATTACTTTGAAAGCGCTATTTAATAATCTCTATAAAATTTGTAGATTCTTTACTGTGGTTTGGATCTATGTTATTAGCCAATAAGTTGCCAACGTCAATATAAATTAGATTCTTAATTTTTCATGACTCCAATTAGTCCAGCTTTTCTCGCCGCTTCCATTTAAATAAAAATCCTTCATTACGAGGAAGCTCCTAAATTAAATTTATTTAGAAAGAATTATTAAATTTGTTTAATTACAATAGTAATACATGCGTTCATCTTGTAAATTAAAAACATGAAATTTATGTTCTTCTTAAAAGATAAAGAATTTATTTTTAAAAAATACCATTTTTTACATAGTTTTACTTAGATTGCAATAAAATTCTCAAAAACTTCATATTCATCCTAAAATTACATATTTCAATTATTTTTTTAGATGACAGTCTCTTTAGCTTAATTAAAATCAAGAAACAATACAAAAAATTACGATGAGGAGAATCAAAAAACGGCTACGTAATTCCATAGGAATGAAACTGTGAAACCACTGCCAAAATTTCAAATCGATCTATAGAACGTTGAATACCGTTCAATCTCTCCTCCCAGTTTGAAAAAACTGGTTTCTAGAAAACCACGTTTAAATATTCGCGCCGCGGTAGTGATTCATTGTGCTCTGAGGCGCTAAAATCGAAAATGGATCCTTTTAAAATTTTTTTTTCGCTATAGATATTATTTTTTATGACAATGCAGTATTGTTTAAGCAATCGATTTCGTGTTTAAAACAATAATTAATAAATGAATATTGGCAAACCTAACATGGCTACCAAAATAAATTTGTTATGATTCAAGAAGGGATAATGGGTCATATGCTAAAAAAGTTTGGCTTACTTTTTCCATAGAAAAATCGAGTCCGATCTCAATTTAAAATTCGATTTTCAATATAAAAATGACTCAGTTTTTTAGAATATGAGCCAATATATCTTTAAATTAGGCGAAATTAAGAAGTTCAATCATCAACCATTCTCCATCCGCACGTGGTTCCTCTTTCCTTAGATTAAAGACTTTCTCATCGTTAAATGCCAAAGGATTGGTATAAACCTTAGTATGTTTTGTCTATATGTATATAAAGATTAGTTTAATAATCTGCAACTCATTTGAATTTCACTTCTAGAATGATTCCGAGCTTTGCGGCCGCACAATCCGCGTAAATCTAGCCAAGCCAGTTCGAGTAAAAGAAGGAAGTATCAAACCCGTGTGGGCCGACGATGATTGGCTACAAAAACATGCTGGTGCTACACTAGAAAAGAAATCTTCAGATGATAAATCAGATCAAGAGGTAATTATTCTTTTAATCCTACTTAAACTATTCATAAATCGATTAAATTCATTCAGGATAACGACTCAAATCCTGCTGTAATTGCAAAACCAGAAAAACGCAATCCTCAAGTATACTTCGACATAAGAATTGGTGGAAATGATGTTGGTCGCATTGTTATGCTCCTAAGAGCCGATGTTGTTCCTAAAACAGCAGAAAATTTCAGAGCATTGTGTACGCACGAACAGGGATTTGGGTATAAGGGAAGCACCTTTCACCGGGTTATTCCCGAATTTGTAAGATATCAAAAAATTTTTGCTCCAACAATTTAACTAATATAAACATTTCTTAGATGTGCCAAGGAGGAGATTTTACAAATCATAATGGAACTGGAGGGAAATCAATTTATGGAAAGAAATTTGCCGATGAAAATTTTACCCTTAAGCACACGGGATTTGGCACACTCTCAATGGCCAATTCAGGTCCCAATACTAATGGGTCTCAGTTCTTTATTTGCACAACTAAGTATATTTTCGTAATGAGTACAAAGAAAAATGAACAAACATGAATGTTTTGCTTTTGTTTTTAGAACCGATTGGCTAGATGGCAAGCATGTCGTCTTTGGACATGTTATCAGTGGAGCTGATGTGGTAAGGAAAATTGAGAGATGCGGAACTAAAAGTGGAACTCCAACACAAAAGGTCACGATTTATTCTTGTGGTGAATTAAAATAATGCATATTAAGCCGTGTTTCATTTCACATCCATAAGTAGTCTTAATTGTGCCGTTAAGATGATTACACCAACCAAAACCACATTTCAAATTTATTTTAAAAAAGAATTTTATATGCAGGGTACCGCCCTCAGGTAAGGCAGATTTGTTTTATACGGTAGTATTTTACTTTTATACATTCATGATATAATTGAAGAAAAAGGAACAGAGCTTACAAATAAATATTGTATTGTTTTTACAAAGAAAACTACAATTTTATGCAACTGCGAACTGGCGGAACATAATTAAAACAAAAAATAAAAATAGCTTGCATAGAGGACGTCGTATAGCGTATAAGTTCCGAGTGTGCAAAAAAACATAGGATGAAAAATGATATTAAGTTGAAAACGTTGAGAATTTGAATAGTCGCTATTTTATTATATAACATAAAACTTAAATTTTGTTGAGGTTACAATTTATTGCTCCTCATTTCAAAATGCCTTAATTAAAAAAAAATTTGTTTACAGAAATTTTAGTTTTACCATGGCAAATTAATATTTTATTTAAAAGCAGTTTTATTAACAAATAAAAACAAAATATATATCATATTGCTTTTTCTCGCATGAAAGCGTTATATTTCGCTCTTATTTATTATTTTGTAAATAATTTTCATAGTATTTTAAAAATGAATTTATATAAAAATGTAGTAAAATAATTTTCCCTAAGGATTTTCAATCGCCGCATTCTTATCGAAATCTGGCAGTGCCCTGCCAAAAAATCCCATTTCAATTGCTGACGTTTCATGCGTTGTACAAGAAAGTTGACAACACACATCAGTGTTAATTCAATACGTGGGCAAACTTAAGAATTCTGTCACTTTCTGAACAAATTTTGGACGAGGTGGCGGCACGTTTATTTCGCTACGGTCAGTTTCTTTTAATTGAATTGTGAGTCCATAGGAAAAATGGTAAGCTGAAATACCAAGTGTTCGCTAGTGATTTGGAATGGAAATTTGTGATTTTTTATGTATTCAAAATTTTTAGCCAGCCCCTGCAAGTTCGACTACTGTTGGAGGTGGGAGTCGCTCCCCAAGCAAATTGGCTGTCCCCAGGAGTAGCGCTGGAGGCAGCAATGTAAAACAGAGGAAGACCACAACTACTACAGCCGCCAGGAATCGCACCACTGGCGCTGGATCTGGTGGAATGTGGCGTTTTTACACTGACGACTCCCCTGGCATTAAAGTGTAAGTAATCTCGAAAATAACAAGGACACTAGACCAATTGTCTAAATATTCTGCCATGTTATGACCTAACTTAAAAAGGCATATTTCAAAAGCTTTGAGTCCATTTATTAATCATATTTAAAACAACCGTAGAACTAACGAAATTATTTTCTTGATTTACAGTGGCCCTGTTCCCGTCTTGGTCATGTCTCTACTTTTCATCGCTTCCGTGTTCATGCTTCACATTTGGGGAAAATACAATAGGTCGTGAATTGGACGAGAATTGAGGCCCATTTTCCACACGCTCCTCTCATCCTAAGACTTTAAGGTTCTCATGTTTCTATCGTTCTATTGTAATTCATTCCAAGCATTTTGGGATCCCGGCAATTTTTATATAAAATATTTATCATACGTAAATAAACAAGTTAAAAATTCGAAAATTCATATTGTGCTGAAAAGATTTTTGAAGCAATGGGTTTTGTTCACTAAAAAATTGGTGAAATTTAAAAAGAATTCGCCCTGTTTAAAGAAACAAAAAGTGACCAGAATCAAAATATTTTTCTTGTAATTTTTGTATATCCTTTTTGGGAAGACGTCTCTAACGCAACATAACAAAGTAAAAGGGGATTTGCTTCACCACAAAATTCCTCATGCAATATACTTGAAATCTATCGGGAATATTTTTTTTTATTCAAAATAATAGACGGAATTATGTAAGGCGTTTCAAGTTGAGTTGAAAGGTTTTTAAATAACATAATTTTACATTATATTAAACTTTTGCTTTAAATCGACTGTGCTTTAAAGTTTTTGGTTTTTGTTTTATAAATCCCCCTCTAACTTTCCCATAATCTGTCCCTTTAAAATGCATAGTCCGAAAATAACTTATTTTGCTCGTGGAATATAAATTATTTATTGAACACGATCATATTAAAAGCATTGTATTTAATTCATATTCCGTTAAACTCGAAAATATTTCCTGTACAATGACGCTGGATTTTAAATTCAAATCCAACAAGAACTGCAGCAAATTCGAAAAATTTCGAAGAACGCGTTGAAAAATAAAAATATATATTTGTTATAAATCGATAAATATCTTATCTTGCGACCCTTCAGCTTACGCACGTTTCTAACCGACAAGCATTTGCTATTTAGAAAGCTGTAGTTTAACAATTATTTGAGATACGCACTTCAAATTTTATTTTTGAATGTATAGGCCTATCGAGTTTTCGAAAGTATTACACTAGCGGCGGTGCCTCTTAACGATTCGAAAGAATTTCAAGTATATTTACCGCCAATTTCAAGTTATTTTTTATATGAAGAGATAACTCGCCTCATCTACGACTCTATGTCGTTCCATTGTAAGTTCATTCTTTCCCCTGCCCAAGACGGTTTCTTAAAAGGTAGATGACAACTACCAACCTGACAATCTTCGTGTTACGTAAAATGTAAGCTATGGAAAATGACGAAGAGATCAACGTCATTGCCACCGACCTTAAAATAGTAGTAGTAGTAAAGCCTTTAATAGGCTCATTGTTCTGAAAGTTAGTATCCTTGGTTTCCAACCTTGTTTTAATTCCTGGCTCAAATCGTAGTTTGATAATCGACATTGCAGAGTTCGTTTTGATTCAGCGATTTCTAACCCTTTTGCTAACTCTAGCGTGCCTCAAAGGTACCCTGGCCCGTTAATTTGCATTCTGTTCATAAACGATGTTGAGTTGATAATTAAACACTGTGAAATATTGATTTATGCCGATATGAGGATTTTCAAAAGTATTTTCTACGCATCCGATTCTATATCTCTTCATGATAACTTACTAAGCTTTTCCACCCGGTGGTCGAAAAACTTTTTGCACTTAACATGTCTAAGTGCCTATCCAACCACTTTTTTCCGCAAACGTCTCCCCACTACTCCTCGGACATATTTTCTCTCTGGTGAACATATTCCATCTGTTAGTTCCTTACATGATTTTGGCTTTGTCTGCAATAGCCCACTCAGCTCTATGCTTTGTCAAACGATGCTCCAAGGAATTCTCTAACCACTATATCACTAAATCTCTTTACTTCCTGTTTTGTTAGACCCCTACTTGAATATCCCGCCCAAGTCTGGCCACCCTCTCAGCCAACACTAATTTCTCTAATTGAAGCTGTTCAGTGTAGATTCCTTCGCTTCGAGTTGTGCGGTCTTCCTTAGGTTGATTACTTTAATCTACCTCCTCATGATAATCGATTGATATTTATTAACCTCCAGCCCCTAGCGTTATGCCGTCTTCGTCCACCAACTCTGACTCATTGACTGCCCTAAATTTTTGCATAGCATCTCCCTCAACACCAACTCTCGGAATGTGAGATCTTTTCCACACTTCTGCCTGGACACCCACCGTACAAATTATGGTCACTTTGAACCCTTTAACCCATTCGAGACCTAGTGTACACCATGTGTGCAATGCATTTCCGAGCCAAAAAAACCGGTTGCACACTGCAATAGCAATTATCAGTCATTATGGAAAAAGCAGCCGTTAAGATAAGACTGATTTAAAATAAAAAGTATCTTAGAAGTAGAAGGACCATAAAATTTGGTATTGGTGTGGATTTAGTCCCTAAAATGAGTGACCCAAAACCAAAATACCGAAACACAAAAACTGTCTCTATATAGCAGGAAAACATTTCGGCTCCTGTGAATGGTCTCCAAAAAAGTACATATGCTGTCTCGAATGGGTTAACAATATCGCATCTTGCGATTTCCACATCGATAAAGGTATCTTCAAACACTCCCTTTACCAGTCTCCCCATCTTAATTAGCCTCACCCATTAACTGTAAATTTGACAACAGTAAAGCACGACCCAGCAAGTAAAGTACCACCATGCCGTTTATATGGTGGCATTGATCCGTTAAGGGTTAAATTTGTTGTCTTGTCGCAGAAGAGAGCATGGGCTTCTAAGATTAATTCTGAACTTTTAGGAATTCCCTTTGATACTCTCAGAAAATTGGAAAGGCCTAGAGTATGAATATATCTCCCCTGAGCTGCATCAATAGGGAATTGGTGTTTCTATAACAATAGGAAAGGAGGTTTTAACAGCCAGTCTTGTAAAATTACAAAGCATTGGCGGGGTCTAGGCTTCAAAGCAAAGGCTCGATTTCAGCCTGATGAGTTAAAAAATCGATCTATTTTATTAATGCATTTTCTATTAGTAAATCATCTCAGGAATATCTCCACACGATTTTATACAGATGAGATCATTGGCACAAGGAATATGGCATACTCTACCTGAAATAATGAGCAATGAAATGAAACCAACTTTAACCACGATTATCTCAAAACTATTTTTTTAGATGCCATTCCCGTGGTCACACAACTCAAAAACTATTAATGCATCCATAGCGATAACCATATTTTTTATCTATTTTATTGTGTTCAGATCGTATCTCCAGAAATATGAGATTGGATGGATGGAAATATCCTTAAGTTAAATATTGTTTATTACTTTCATAATCATAAATTAAAAATGTTTATAGGTATGAAAATTTCGTATCTGGGTTTTTATAGAGGTTGCGCCACGGTTGCTCTGTCTCCTCCGTCCTAAATCCGATCCTGCGCATTACCCCGCAAAAATGAACGCTTCATCTCAATTTTCAGGAAACATGACCAATCCCACCTCATTTTACAGTACAGTGCAGTATGCAAGCATCGCACAGTTAATTTTGCGACCGTTTTATTTTCGCATCTTTAAAAGTTATTTCAGAAAATGGCTTTGATAAGACGTGGTCTCATATAGAATATTAAATTAAAATTCAAAAGCAACCACACACACTTTGATCCCTGAGTTTTAGTGGAAGTATGGTATACAAAAATAAATCTTAGTTTTTTATTTGATTTTTATTTAATTTGTTATAAATTAATTTCATTTTTACCACTCCAAGTTTGCCTGAAAGAAAAAAAAACAAAAAAACAAATTATTTAAAAAAGCAATGTTTACGAGGCAATATTTTTAAAGCGAATTACATCAGATACAGGTAACAGCACGGTTGATTTTTGGGTTCGTCTCAGAAGAGGGAACCTGACAGGTTATTAAATATCATCATAATAGTTACTTCAAGCAAATTTTCTATATTTCGATACAATTATCGTAAACACACTTTATCCTTGCGTTTTAACCTCCTTGGGTATAGATTTATTTGAAAATATTTTTGTATTTGGATATGATATAATTAATAATTAGAATTGCAAATCAAATATAAATTTATAAAAGAAACACTCGATTGCCAATTACTCTAACAAATGCCAAATATTGAGTTAAACTCGTCATACGTAACTTAGACAAAGCAAGTGCATGACGAGTCTCAAGCATAAAATATACCCAAGGGTTCAACTGTTAAACTATAAATAAAACATAAATGTGCCTAGAGTTCAGTATTTACCTTAAATCGTCATTGTTTACTGTGACCAAGTGGTTTTGTAGCTAGAAAATTATCTGAAAATGAAATTAAAAAAATATGATTTTATAAAATGCAAACCCAAAGTGCAGACATAAAATAGTGTTAAAAATAAATATATCAGATACAGATAAACAGCACGGTTGATTTCTGGGTTCGACTCAGAAGAGGGAACCTGACAGGTTATTAAATATCATCATAATAGTGTTAGCATTTTCCTTTTTGCAGAACTTACAATGCAATACAACAGATTTAATTGAGTATGTTTAATTAACTAAGAACGATCAAAATATGGTACTAATTTGTACGACATGCAGGCCCCTGTTCTGGCATCCGCACGGATCGATTTGAAGACCTTAAAAAAGCTAATTTTGGATAATTTCTTTATAAAATTACTAAAATTCTCAACAAATTATTCTAGATACCTTTGATATCAATAAGTTTTTCGATCCAAAACGTGAAAATAATTCGATGGGATTTTTCTTCCGAATTATTTTAACCACTTGGAACGAACAAATTAACTGAAGTCAACGTTACGAATTTAGAAATTTTAATATGGAATTTCAAATTAAAAGGAGCTATTTTTAAGCCCTTTTCGATTCTTTTCGTTCGGATTTCAGAACAGGGGCCATATTTTGAGATACATTAGAGTGAGAATTGGAGCACTTTAAATAGAAAATAGGAGGCAAATATTTACCTTAACATATTCTTCTAGATAAATAATTGAGTCGAGTGCCAGACTAAGTTTTACGGTTGATCTGAAACTAAAACAAATTTTATTAGAAAACTCTGCTATTTGTTAGATGTATGTATTTAATATTAAGTGAATTCGTATCAGTTAAAAATTGTTTTCATTAAATTGTCAAATGAACTATACCAATAAAAGAAATCATCATTTAAATTATATAAAATATGAATTAAGAAAAACAACTAAAATTACCTTTGTTTATTGTTGAAACCGAAAGATTGTCTCCTCATCCATATCTGTCTGACAAACGGGTTTTTATGATGCACACAAAAGATTAATTTGGTTAATAAACCTGAAAATACAATGAAAATTCCTTATAATATTCTGTAATATAATAATTTTTAGAACGAAATAATGTTAAAATCATGTTCAGCATCCTTTTGGTTAATTATGAAAGAATCAGCATGGCTCTTTCAGATTTAAGTTATCATCAGTTATATTCTTGCTCTACTATTTTTAATAAGGAAATAATTTTCTTTAAAGTTATGGTGTTACGTTTATCTATAAGATTGCTAAAATTTAGGATTAAGAGTATCTCGTCATATATACTATACACTCATGGACAGGACAATAAAATTATTTTCTTGTACACAAAAATTCAAAAAAGGAAAGTGCGAAATATTTTGTTACATAAAATATATCAAAAATGTCGGCAATTGGCCGATAGCAGTTACAAGTATATATAAATAAAATAATAAAAATTTTCCATGAAAATGAAACTCATACATTTCATAAAAATCCTCTTTATAAAGCTCTCCTAATAACGAAGTCTCTAGCAAGATATGTAGGAAACACATAAATTAATAAAACATATATTTACCTCATCTAACTCCTGGGGATCTATAAAGCGGTTTAGCCAGCTCATTTGCCTGTAATAAAAAATATATTCCTAATTAAAAGAACCGCTCAGTGAAATGCATGTCTAAATATATGTTTTTCAATCGACCGGATAACCAGGGAACATTTTCGAGGATAAAATTTTATGTAATTAGTACGGCTTCCCAGCCGATTGAGAAACGGAACTTGCATTAAGGCCTTATTTTTCAATACTTTCTCAAATCAACTTGACTTTGAAAATAATTAATCAAATAGTTATAAAATTAAATTAAATTTACCTTAGTAATTCAAAAGAATTGTTCTCCATCTCAATGAGGATTTTAGTTCCAGAACTTTGGCCTTAAAAATAAAAGAAAAGTTATATTTCTCCATTAAATACTTTTTATCATTAAAAATATGTTGAAATTTTTCAGCATCCTATTGGTTATTTTAGAGAAAATCAGCATTGTTTTTTCAGATTAAAGCTATCATCAGGTTTAGTGGGTTTTGTTTATATATATATATAATAATATAAAAAAAATAATTCTTACCATGAATAGTTGACGAATTTTGTCAAAGTGTCTGAATTGAAGTCATGGAAAAAATCCTTTATGAAAAGAGAATAATGTTATAAATATAGAATACAGATATTAACATTAATTAATTAATTAACCTAATAGGTAAATCAGTTGGCCGTTCTTATCTATCCGCATTGGACATCAGATAGTGAACAATCATCATTTTGAGCTATTAAGCAAATCGTACACAATTTTGAAAGTTACATAGTTAAATATGAAAATGTATTTTGTCTCAGAAAAAAGGGGTTCAACTTTTCTTCACCCGATCTAGAAGCGCATTAAGAAAATCAACATTATATTGTCTACCAACTGAGTAATGCGGATAACTTCATTTTATACTATGTAGTGATAATCAAATTATGCAAGTTAAAAATAATTTATATTAGTTGTAAAAATGATACTAATATATTTTAATATATTTAATTGAGTCATTTATTTGACCAGCCGTTTAACCTCACAAGCAAAAAGTGAACACTGATTACATCGTGCTTGACTTGAATACACTAAGCAATAAATCAGCTAAAATTGTTTGATCAGTAATACGGAAAATATCAAAATCTTTTCGGATGTAAGTGAACTTTTGGCTAATATATGTAGCTAATTTCATTCAGAAAAGATAAAACTTTTTGGGTTATAGATATTATCTATATAGATTTGCAAGCTCTAACATTAGAAAAAATGGAAAATCACGTCCCCCACAGCGTTATGTTACTACATTTTTCCAAATTAGAATTACAGTGAGTCACTTGGGTATTCGTACAGAGCTGAACATATCATTAGTACCGTAGATAACTTAGTTTTCTATAATGATTTTTTAAGTACTGTTGGATCACGACATATTTTAACAAATCTGCACTTAGATAGGAAAACAATTTACGAAATATATCAATTCTTTAGAATTTATTTAATATAAAAATAAAAACAACCTCAAAATTGATGTTACTTGGTTATTCGTACAGCTCTAAATTTCCTGTTAAAACATATGTATTTCACCGTTATTGTTCTGATTCATAAAACACAACCCAATTAGATGTTGCAGTTCTATGCATTCAGTGAAGGAGTTCAGTAGTCGCTTGAGTGTTTTCGAATGAACATTTTTGAGAAAAGCGAAAAATGGGACGTAAATTAAAAAATACATCTGTCGACATCCGTGAATTGGCAATATCGCATCATAAGGCCGGGAAATCGCGAATATACTTAATAAAAGTCATTCTACAATTCAGTACATAATTAAGCGCTTTAAAACCGAAAAAAGAGCATTCAGGAAAGCGGGTGTGTGCGGAGACTATACGGAGAGTACTGAGGAGAGCTGGTTATAACGGACGAGTGGCCAGAAAGAAACCGTATCTATCGGAGAAGAATAGAAAGCAGCGCATGTTTGCAAAAAAACACCTTACAAAGGATGCAGAGTTTTGGGACAACGTCATTTTTGTAGATAAGTCCAAATTTAATATATTTGGCTCAGATGGGCGGACGATGGTTTGGCGAAAACAAAATGAAGAGCTTCACAAGCAAAATCTCCGTGCCACCGTAAAACACGGCGGTGGTTCCGTCTTAGTTTGGGTTTGTATGTCGGCACATGGTGTAGGAAATCTGCATATTATCAATGGAATAATGGATAAGATAGTTTACCTCAACATTTTGAAAAACAATCTGAAGCAAAGTGCTGTCAAAATGGGTTTAAGTGATAGTTTTAAGTTTTACCAGGACAACGACCCTAAACATAAATCATACCTTGTCCGAGAATGGCTTCTTTACAATTGTGTAAATGTCATAGAAACTCCAGCATAATCACCAGATCTTAATCCGATCGAGAATCTTTGGCACTAGCTTGATAAACGCATTCGAAAACATACCATTAGTAATAAAGAAGTTCTTATAAGTAAACTAAAGAACGAATGGACTAATATCTCAGCTGAATACACCAAAAAGTTAGTGGACTCTGTTCCTAAGAGACCAAAGCGTTATAAATAACAAAGGACTCCATACGAAATATTAGTTATTTCTTATACTTTTGATTTCTCTCTACATTTTACTTCTGTACGAATATCAAAGTGACGTAAATTCATGAAGCCATTTATTCACTTTTGTAATATTATTAAAATTATTAGGAGAAGAACGAATTTTTTGTTATTGTTCTACTACATATGTACAAAATAAAACATTTATTTACAAACATTTTAACTTTTTTAATCCAATCTCAAAATATCGCTATCTAAAGTTTTAATTTCCACGTGTACGAATAACCAAGTGACTCACTGTAGACCAACCATACCAACTCTTGTCGGATCTTCTCACATGGCTGGTCACACAACCGGCTCAGTAACCCCCAAATTCAAATTACTTATTTTATTAGATCTAATTAACACCAAACTAACGAGAAGCAGAACTTGTGCTGCACAAACATTTCCTAATTAAAACCTAAATGCGATATATTTGCATCAGAACGTGTTAAAACAAAATTCACGCTAAAAACAAAAAATTTCTTACCTAGAGAATCTGCAGAAATCCAATCAACCCATTGCACAGCTGCTTTTTTATCAAGCTACCTTGTTTTTTGGTTTATAAAACATTTTCTGTAAAGCTGTTTTTTCACTTAATTTTAAATAATTATATAGAAAATGCCAGTTCAACTTTTCGACACAATTCCAACCACGACCAAAAATGAAATGACAGACTTCCACTTCTGGGCAACACAACGGAGCAAATCATTTCCGGAAAAAAAATGTAATAGAGTAACTGACGAAGATATCCGTCAGTTATTAATGCTGCTGACACACTATACGTAAATACGAGAGGAAAGTTGAAAAATTTAAGAATTTGTTAATTACCGAAAGTTTGCTATATTATTCAATGTAATAATTAATTGAAATTCGATTGTTAGTTAAGGCTGCTTTCCATTCTAAAATGTTTTACGATAAATTAAATTAAATATAACAAGAATACTTTTACAAATTAGGAAAATTTATTCTAAACAGTGCAAATTTTACAAATAGATGCGTTTTGTTAATGAGCTACATAGTTACTTCCCATAATACAGATTTAAAAATCTAAGTTTGTTCTGTGTTTCTGTCATTGCCGTACAATTATGCGTGATCTCTAATGCTAAAAAACCAAAATCACCCCATCCCGTTCCCCTTTATTATTTGTTACATCTGCTCTCTCTTTGATCAATCTGGTCAAAAGAAAACCTTCCATATATACGAGGAGAATTCAGATATAGAGAGTAAAACTCTGTCTATGTCTTACTCATTAAGCAAGACAGGCGCTTTCAAAAGGCGGCAAATTTAAAAATTGTATTTATTTTTACATGTTCCCTTCACACTAAAATCAAATATCCCTAAACGTAGCATCAAATCTTAAATAACTTGTTAATGGAAAGTTTCTTAAATGAGACTGTTTTTATTGAAAAATTGCGAAAAACGAAACGGCGAAATGTTTACTTCTGGAAATACGGTTTACATTATTAAATAACATTTTTAAGCAGTCAAAAGTGGTAATAAGAGCACTTTTGAGTTTTAGGCATATAGTAGTCCTCAATTAAGAGTTTAAGTTGAAGTAATTGCAAATAAATCTGGCTTCTAGATGTTTTTCATTTTTGTGTTATTTGTATCTCTAAATTAGATACAAAATAAGAAGAATTTGCAATATACTAAAAGACTAATTATCATTATTTATTATAATAATAACATTTCTGTTGGAAACTTACAAAATTGTATGAAATTCAGATTTATTTCAAAGCGGATAATTACATGTTTCCATTCCATTTAAAGAATTTACGAGGCAAAACGGATTACGTAATAATTTTCGGTGTAATTACTTCATGTGTTTAAAACATTAAAGTTGAAAAACACTTCAAATATGCATTTAATATTCAAACTCACAGCTAACTGCTTAAATCCGTTAATAGCGTGAGCAAGAAGGAACGAAAAGTGCACTATTTTGATATGGGTATTTTGTGAGGGGTGAATAGTCCAAATCTATACTTCTGTAATGTGAACGTTAGTGTCCGAGATTTATTCTGAATCGTATGATCACATAGTGAAATCTCACGAAAAGATCGAATTAAATTGAGTTATTCATGCTCAGGGACATAATAGTTTTAACAAATTAAAAATATAAATGAATTTCCTGGGGCCCTGTTCGACTCTGCCAGGAATATTTAGGGCGTACGACAGGGCAGTTACCTGGGTCCGTAACTATTTATCATCTACATTAACGATGTATCTCTTATTCCTTCCCACTCGAAAGACGATATAAAAATTTTTCGTATATCTGACGACGCTTTAAATCCTGCCTTGACTTTCAAAAATAGTGTGCTTTTAACTGTCTTCCATTAAATGTGAACAAATTAATTTATATGTCCTCACACAAAAAGAATCCGCTACACTTTACGTATTCGTTGTACAACCTCTTCTAATTACGATTTGACAAAGTGAGAAATTCGAAGGTTATTTTTGATTTTCTTCTTGATTTACTGCCTCAGATAGGCGAGAGAAGATATTTAGAAATTTATATAGTGCTGTCTACTTTTATCACATTGCACGGATGGGTCGAATCCGCAGATTTCTTGATTGCGGATTTTCTGAATGCTGACAAAAATATTTGAATTTAAATATTTGTGGAACAAAACATTGTAATATACATACATACATACATATTATTAATATATGTCTTTGATTGGAAAACTATTCTGTTTTAATTAAAGAATTTCAATGTAAAAGGAATCTTTTAAACCTAGGATGGCACAGTGATAAATTTGTATAATTAGTACAGCAAATTTAAAAGCTTCCAGGAATTGTTTATTTACTTGACTGAAAGCGAAGAACAAAATCTTTAACATTTTACAACAAATTGTTTGACGATTGATTTAATATGCAGTGTAGAGAATATTGTATAACGGTTTGTCACGCATTTTTAAAGGCGTACCAAAATATCAGCCACGCTGTGTGCCTATGCATGCATGATATTAGTGCCGTTCCCGCGTAATTCTCAGGCATAGGAAAATTTTACATCCTCAAAGCATATGTACGGATGCATACTGTTTACATTTTTTTACATATTACTGTGATTGTGCATTAAAAAAATCTGTGGAATCGACCTATCCATGCAATGCAATAAAAATAAACAGCACTATATAAATTGAATTGAATATAGGATATCAAATTAGCGGATGCTTGAGACAGGAGATTGAGTGGTCCATTGGATTTGTATGCCTGTGAATAAAAGTTAAGAGAAAAGCTTTAGAAATTTATATCACTTTACTCTAAAGAAGTGTGCGTTCGCCGGTCCACTTCACGGATTCTAATGTAAGTTTTGGTGAAAATCTTCTACAATACAAAGCCATGAAGTGGTTTGAATCTCTAAAAACGTCCGACGATGTTTAAGCAACTACTTGCACCTAAACTTTATATATGATTCAGCCAATTCAGCAAATTGGTTGGTTAAGCCAAAGATCATGAAATACTAGATGTGACACTCTCTATACAATCCCAAAGCTCTAACCCATATACAAGTTCTAAAACTGCCTGGGGAAAATTTTTCCATTAGAGAAAGCAGCAAAGAACTACTGCTTCCTATGCTTTATCTAAATACCAATAAGAATGAAAGAGATAAGAATAGGCAGCCAAAAATTCTCATCTACAGCACTTAGTGTAGATAATAAAATGCAGCATTTTTTTATCACGCATTTTTAAAGGCGGGCCAAACAGTCGGGCACGCTGTGTGCCTCTGCATGTATGGTATTAGTGCCGTCCCCAGGCAATGTTCCAGCATAGGGTAATCCTGAATTGAGAACGGGGAACAGGCAGGTAGCACACTCAGAGCATATATATAGATGCGGGCTGCTTACGTTTTGTCACTGTGCATTGTTAAAGGCGAGCCAAACGTATTCGAACGTGTGCACTGCTCTGGGTGGTGGAACGTGATTTTAATTTTCGTTCCGCCTCCCCCTAAATTTTTGTCTTTCTCTCACGCGTGAGCCCTTTATTAAACAACTATCCACTTTTAGAAAAATCTGCAAGGTCGGTGGGCTAAGGGAATCAAGGTCGAAAAAAGATAAGCGACTATCTCACAAGTGTCACATCTAGTAATTCATGATCTTTGGGTTAGGCTCTGAATTGAAAAAGAGGCGGGAGAACTGAAAAGTTACTACACTTTCGTCAAAAATTCATTAATATTTTTTGCTTATATGGAGCAAATGTTCTTGGGGTCCCTATGATTTTAATTTTTTAAAGCTACTACATTATGTCTCTAAGTATAAATAATCCGATTCATTCAATTCAATTTTTCACGAAGACTGCGAATCATACGATTCAGAATAAATTTCGCGAACTATCACCCCACTTACGCACATATGCAGGCGGCCACTTCATACTTGTAAATATACTA